>PVIJ01001455.1:173391-198868 GCA_004024925.1 Scalopus aquaticus | reverse complement strand
AGCTGGTTCTTTGAAAAAATAAACAAAATAGACAAACCACTAGCCAGGCTTACAAAGAAAAAACGAGAGGAAACACAAATAAATAGGATCATAAATGAAAAAGGAGAAATCACAACGGACACAGCAAAAATAAGAAAAATAATCAGAGACTACTATAAACAGCTATACGGAAACAAATATAACAACCTACAAGATATGGCCAGCTGTTTATCTTTTCCTTTACTTTCTTTGTTTTGGGGGATGAGTCTTTAAAGATGTTATTGAGATGTATGTCATGTAATGTTTTACCTAGATTTTCTTATATAAGGAATAATTAACTTTTATAGAAGTTTCCTTAGTATAAGAGCACTTTTAGATGTAGCCTTGGTTTTTGATGGGTTAACACCGACTCTGTCAAATCATTTGAATCATACTAAAATTATTATAAACAAGTCTAATGACATCTGCAAAAACTGAATCATATTTTATTTATTGAATGAATATGATAGATAAAATATGAACATTCAGGACCATTGGAATATGCTACATAAAAGGCAAAAATTGATGATTTGGGAATTGTTTTAGCTATTCAGGTAGCAAAAATTATATAATTAATAGATTCACTTTCAGGTGAATGTGCTGAAGAGAAAAAGCTCAGACTGTTTCTGACCAACCTGATGTCATTCTTCAGAAGAATGAAAAGTTTAGAATATTCAATCACACAGTGTTATTTGAAGAGATTATGTGTGTGATTCATGGATTCTCTCAGACATCTCTGAAGAATCCTGGGAAAATCTCTGGAGAAAATTTGTCTTTCATGGAATGACAAAGGAGACCCACAAAAGTCATGGAAGTTTTATGCCAGTAGAAACACTACTAGCAAAAGGGAAAAAGGGAGTGAAAAATTTAGGAAGGCTGACTTACTACCTAAATTTTAAAGACAAGAAACAGACTGATAAATTCAATAAGTTATAAATACATGTTAACTTATGAAAAAGAAAGACATTGATTTTGAAGGATCAAATGCAGAGGGACTAGCTGAAAGTCATAGAGAATTATTCTCAGGTCTTAAAATCAAATGGAGTTTAAATAGGCTGGATTTCAATGCTTAGAGCTAATAACAATTTGAGCCACATAGTCAAGTAGTATTATAATAGAAAACAAGGCGTAAAAGAAATACTTGTATATTCACACTAATATAACCAAATTATTTACTAGACAAGAGCACAGGTAAATTTCTTTAAAAAGTTTCTCTATTTTCTCTATAATCCCCCTCAAAGAAATGGAACAGAAGTCCTACCCCTTTATTGGAGGCTCTTTATAAATTACTTCCTTTCAAACAGTATAGTATAGAAAGAGGCAAAAATAAATAAAAAGAGTAAATTTATAGTGGAGAGTCTTAAAAAACATTACCTCAGTCAGGTGAATAAAATTAGCATCAAAAGTGGTATTTGCATCCTAGATATAAGATGATGATCATTCTACTATATACCTGTGGTCTTCCTTCAAAAATCTGAAATCTCAGTCTAATCATGAGGAAAACATCAGAAAAATTCCAGTTGAGGGTTACTCTATGAAATATCTAACCAATGTTCATCAAAAGATCAAGCTCATCAAAAATAAGGAAAATCTAAGAAATTGTCATAGTCAAGAGGGCTTCATAGAAAGATTTAATTAAATGTTTGTGGAATTGTGTCTTGGATTCCGAAATCCAGTTATAATGATTGTGTGGAGACTTCCCCATACCACAGTAATTCTTGGATGCCATCTATGTGTCTGAATATTCAACTCAGCCTGGCACCATCTACCTGGAGAAAGCAGCATCAGTTTCCACTAATTAAGGGATCAGTCTCCAAGACAATCCTCTATTTCAGATGCTCATGCAAGCCTGGATTGCCACCTAGACTTCTGACTAAACAGCTACAGAATAGAGGTTCCCACAATCCCCTCCCTGCAATTTAAATGCCCATGGCAAGGCTAAATTATTTATCTGTGCTTCTGATCAACAAACTATAAATCACTAATTCTCAGGACACCTTCCTCAGGCTCAATTAGTTTGCTAGAATGAAACACAAACTCAGTAAATCCATTTACTATTAGATCAGCAATTTAGTACGAAGAATATGATTCAGAAATATCCAAATGGAATTGGCACAGTGCATAGGGCAATGTATGGGGGCAAGGCAAGGAATGTTCATTCCCTCTCCCTCCACCCTCACCATTCTTCTTCAAATTTTCACATATTCATCGATCTGTGTCTCTTAATAGAGTGTATCTCCAGTGATAAATGCTAAATTTGCCATCATTCCATATCAGCGATTATGTAAGTATATAGGGGTGATATGGGAGTGAGCCTTGGTCAAAGACGCTGTATTACATGTTAGAAAAATGGTTCATGTGTATGTGAAACAGCAAGTAAGCTGAAAGATTGGCAAGGACTTGTGTGCAGGTTTAGGATTTTTAGCAAATAATACTCTTTGTATGAAGAACTGGAAGCTTAAAAGAAGAAAAATAGAACACATCTCCTTTGGGTGTCTCTCAGCACCACAAACAGTTCTTGATAAAAATTGTTTTCCTTTTCAAAGGCTCTTTTTTCCTCTTGAGAGTGGTCAAATTAGATGTTATTCTTTAGACTTTTATGCACATATCTGTTTAAAATAGCAAAACTTTTAGGTTATTCTTATAAACAGAGTAATCTTCATTGGGAAAGACTTGTTGCAGTATGGGGAAGAGACTAAACTGCGTGTATGAAAAAATGTATTGTAATGTATATTGTGTATGTAATTATTTATTTTTCCCATTTTCTTTTGGATACTCCTTGACCTTTATAGAAAAGTTTGTTGCTACATTTCTAATGGAATTTTTCCAATATTAGATCAGATGTTTAAAGAGATTTAGATTGAGGAAATGGCCTTTCCTGTATAGCACATCTAGTTTGCATTTATATGAGCACATCTGCAACTTTCAATCCTGTTAAACATAAAGTTCCTCTTGGAAGTAACAAGGTATTAGAAGTTTCAAAAATGTATTAGAATGAATTGGATTTTTTCTTGCTCAGATTTTCTTTTAATACAATTAACTTTTATACAAATTTTATCTATCACCCTCAGTTTTCTATCATAGTAACCAGTGATGAAGTGAGATTTTAGATTCTTAAGATAAAGAGATGTAGTTAAAAATATACATGTCCTTCAGGTAACATTAACTAAAAAAGTTATAGGGAAACAACCATATTTACTGATTTGGTTTGAAATTAATTAAATATATGATATGTATTTATTTAATTCATTGTTTTGGATTTCAGGTGCAAAGTTAAATAATGAATGCTTCATGAGAACAATTCTAATTTAAAAAAAACTGAACATATATTCTTATGTTTATATTTTAAAGTACTGCCCAATAAGAAACACATCCAAGAATGTATTACATAGGAGATAATCTCTTACCTACCTACATGCTCCTCTTCCTGTATTTCCATCAGATATTTGGCTTTATTTATTTTTTTATTATTCTCTTTCTTTAAAAATGTTTAATAAACAAATATGCATATATAAATTTTATCTTAACTCTCTATACATCTACCAATTACTTTTACATATTAAACTTTATGTAACACAAATATACTAAATTTTGTTTCTGGGACTTGCTATTTTTGACCAAATAATATAATATTAAGATATATCCACATTATAGGTTTTCTTTCATGATGTAATATTCCATTTGTGAATATGTCATTATTTATTCACCTTTTTGTTATCACTGGCTACTTTGGTTATTTTCTTTTTCATTCTTACCTGTTCATTGATTCTGTAAATTTTTTGCTAATGTTCTAATAACTATTTTTTTGTAGATTTTTATTTTTAATTTGTATTAGTAGATTCCTGGCTTCTAAGGTATGTGATGTTCAAGCTTAGGTTTTCATTTCAAAGACCAAGAATAACAATACCAGATACTCAAATTTACTAGGAAGCTATAGTAGTTTAATATCATGGTATTTGTACAATAGTGTAGATAAATAAAACAATGAAACAGAATAGATAACTGAAAGACACATATATATATATATGACACATATATATACATAGCTTCACCTAATTTATGAAAAACAGAGTTACAGTGGGTCATGTTTTAAATAAATGATGAATCATTAATTATCCATATGGGAAAAAAATCTTTTGACCCCTTCTTCACAGTACACAAAAATCAGTCTAGACAAGTTTTAGATCTAAATGGAAAAGCAAAATGATAAAGTGCTTTGAAAAAAAAAAAGTAGAATTTTCCTCACCTTAGAAGTTAGGGAAGGATTTCTTAAACACAGCATGAAAAGTAAAAGTGATAAATTTCAGGACCTCTTTTTATCAATAAGCACCTTTAGATCTTTTAAAAGCAAAAGTAAAAATCAAACAAAAGCATTTGATGAGGCAAAAAAAAAGCAATGAAAGTAGCTATACATAATACATAATACATATATCCAAGAAAGGTTTCATATCTACATCATTTAAATAAATAATATAAATCAATTAGAAAAATAACAGCCAGGCCTCCCTGGTGGCACAAGGGGTTAAGTCTCAACCTATGGAGGCAATCCAAGCCACTGCAGCAAGAGTTCAATCCCCAGACAGGGCACTTCCCACATGGCACAGCAGACCTCTCCTGCCTTGCCCGCTGCTCCCCTCAGGAGTGTACTTCAGTAGATCTGCCTTTTCTGCTCCCCACTCTGTCTCTGGTGAATCTTTTCACTCCCCCTACTCCCTGCACCTGTGGCCTACACCTCCCCAGCTCTTGTATGCATAAATAAATCTTAAAAAAAAAGAAAAAGAAAAACCAACTAAATAGAAACTGTAAAATAAAAATACATATTTCCAGACATTTAAGAATAGGCAAAATTTTAAAGGCCGATGACATTATATAAGTATATTCAAATTTATTAGTTATCAGGGAATTGTTAAATAAAGTGACAATAATTTATTCTTATATGTTAAATGGAATTTTCCAACGTACGTTTTTTTATCAGGATGCATTGTTCATTTTCTTGGGCCTTACCTTCTTCTCCTTGTCCATGATTAACAGCGGAGTTGTTATATTACAGTTTTCCTAAATAGAAAGATATTTTAAGCTTCCACATAACAACACACACATATATTAGTCTTGTTCTGAAGGAATTCTATGGGGATATTAATGTGCATAAATATGTTTTTTTACATTTCCACCTAAAACTAAGTTAATGCTGTTTAACAGAAATAAAGGTCTTCTGATATCCAGGTATATCTTGTACTCGTGTATTAATGAAGTCACCATAAATTTCTTCAAGTTCTTTTAGCAAAGATATAGTAACACTTATTAATTGGGTTTAACTTAGTCTAACATGAAAAAAATTAATGAAACTTGTAAAGGCTCCATGTTATTTTTAGAGTCAATTTAGATCATTGTTTTTGTGAGGATATTTGTTATACTTTTTTTTTAAAGATTTATTTATTTATGCATACAAGAGCTGGGGTGCAGGCCAGAGGTGTGGGGGGTGAGAGGATTCACCAGAGACAGAGTGGGGAGCAGAACAGGCGGATTTACTGAAGTACACTACTGAGGGGAGCAGTGGGCGAGGAAGGAGAGGTCTGCTGCACCATATGGGAATCTCCCTGGCCGGGTATCAAACTCGTTCTGCGGTGGCTCTGAACATCTTCATAGTGCTGCGCTTAACCTGTTGCACCACCAGGAGGCCCTGTTGTACCTTTTTGTATTAGTATTAATTTTTTTCAAATAATAATCTGAATATATTTTATATTATGTTTTTAAAGCAATAGTCTTTTTAAAAAGTGTGAGATTCTAATATTTTATGATATTTTATCATTAATTTAAATCAGAGACTTAAAATTTTACCTCATGAAGGATATGTAAAATTAAACAAATATTCTAGCCTATTATAAAATTTTACAGATGGGTAAAATCAATAATATACTGGTACTAATGATAATTATTGTAATCAATTTATATGAAAAATTCCTTCAGTAGGTGATATAAATTATTACAATTATTATATGAATAAAGGATCAAGAAGTGACATTTCTATTAGTGTCTTGGCACTTAATTATTTCCTTAAGAAGAGCAAGCCAAGACACTTCTTGTTTATTGAACAGTTTTTTAAACCAATTGGGAAAATGTGTGTCACAAAGATTTAATAAACATAATCTTATATAGTCAATAATAATGCGATTTTGTGTTTATGCATAAATACAATAATAGTATTTGACTACCCATATGGTCAGTTTATGTCTTATCATAGATGGTACTTTTGTCTTATGTTTTCTCTTTCCAGAAAAGTTAGAAAGATTATATGCGGTAGATCTTTCCTTACATTTTCTTGTCACCATAGACATAATTTTTAAGGGTTATCTTTATTTTTTTATTTTATTATTTTAAGATTTATTTTTAAATATTTATGCTTCAAGAAGTGGGGTGTAGAGGTGTAGGCCAGAGATGTGAGGGGTGAGAGGATTCACCAGAGACAGAGTGGGGAGCAGAATAGGTGGATCTACTGAAATACACTGCTGAGAGGAGCAGCGGGTGAGACAGGAGAGATCTGCTGTGCCATGTGGTCAGCTCCCTGTCCTGAGATTGAACTCAGGCCACAGTGGTTGACAATAGCTTGATAGCAGAGACTTTAATCCCTGAGTCGCCCGGTAGGCGCCCTATTTTTTTTTTTTTTATTTTACATGCCAGTGGGGAACAACTTTATTGATGGAGAAAGAACTAACTCTTGTTAAAATATAGGGAGAGTCCATTCGGGGCTATTGCACTTGGGACATTGCAATATGAAAGAGAGGTCAGGATTCTCCTAAAATCAGTAAAGACAAGTGGAAATTTATGGCTGGTAAGCAGGATGACGAGCCAGTGGTTGGGAAATTACTAAGAGGGACATCAAGTTTAGGATGAGTTTTGCTAACTTAACAGGGGTCCTACTGAAGACAGATCAGAATCATCCACTAGCAAGGGTAGAGAATGAAGAAATTGTTTAGATATCCACAGTAACCTGATATCGAGGATGGGGAGTCCTCCCAAAATTGACTTAGCAGGATTCTTGCTAAGACTGGACTCCAAAGATGGACATGGAAGCCCAAAGTTGAGGTCTAATTAAGAAAAGGGCTTAGAGCTGCCTAACTAAAGTTTGGTCTAGGAGTTCTTTGTCACAGTGGGAATACAGCCTTTTCCAATCACACTAATTATTCATGATGCACATTTAACAGCTACATGTACGAGTTGTAGTATTGAGCATCAGGCCTAAAGGAATTTCCCACATCAGAGAGAGCATGATGCTATTGAATAAAATATATGAAACTGTAATAAAGATACATCCTCCCTCTGATCCAATAATTTACCTTTTCTGACACAACTTGTTAAACCCTTCTGCTCATAAAAAATTCATATGACAAGAAAACTCAGGTCAGATCTCCTTGGTTTAAAAATATTTATTATTCCTTTAATAAAATGAAGGCAATATTTTGTCTATACACTGATATTATAGTCACTTTGGTGTCCATTTCAAATATCCAGGGAGCATAGTTTACACATCTTATAAACACTCTGCTCATCGGGGGAGGGGGCAATGGGAGGGAAGAGCACAAGAGACTATAATGACAGTTCTTGGGTGACTTGGTAGTAGGAATTGTATGGGGATTATACTTGAGGGGAGAAATCAAACATGCAAAAATGAACAGCGATGTAAAAAAATAAATATAAAATAAAAAGAAGAAATCTGCATTTGAAACACATACATGCACTTGTGTATATTCTTATCTTTTATTTACATATATCATGGTTGATAAATAATGCTGATGTTGTTATATGGTTGATTTAAATACTTCTACTCTGTGACTGTATGTGCATATATATTACTATCCTTTAAAAATAACCATTCATAAGAAGGTGTTTGGTAATTTTTATATCTGCACAATTTGAGTATTACTAGAAATTGCTATCAATATGCATTTTCAGGACTTTTTATCTTTGTCTTCATTATTTAACTCTCTGGAGTATACTGAACCCCAAAAGGGCACAAAAAGAATGCATCTCTCCCCATTTGAGACACATTGGGTGAAGGTGAAGTGAAATGTGAGAAAATGTGTTGCAGATTAGAAGCCAGAAGCCCCTTTGGAAGCAGATTTCATTGCTCCTACACTTTGAGAGACATTTACCAGTTTGAAAATATGACTTTAATTAGATTAAAGACAAAAAAATTAAATATAGTATGACACTGCTACCTTTGGTGTCATAAAAGCAAACCTTACTTTTCACAAGGGAAATTCCAGAGTCTGCAACCCAATAATTGTAAGATGAAAATTTCATTTGAATTTCTTAATAAATTTTGATTTTAAATTCTGTGATTGCAAAATTAAGCCTTAGAAACTTAGCTGTTTTTTAAGAGGTCTATTAAGCTCATTTAATCTCCGCATGTTTTCACATAATTGTTGGTAAGATATTTCAGTTGCATTTGTAAAGTTACAGAGTACACTATAAAATATCAAGAACATGTCTTACTGGAGTGTGATGTGATAATTTTTTTTTTTTTCCTTTTTGCATTACCACTTAAAGGAGTAGGAACGTTATCTACATACACTACTTGCATCTTCTATTCAAATTTTGGGGAAGTCATACTTAAGCCGAGGCTTCTCTGTGTTCTTTCATAAAACTTTGGTGTTCTCTAAATAAATAAGCATAGACTATAAAGTCAGAGAATATTTGCCTTCCCTTTTGCTCAGAAACATTTTCACACACAGTAAGGTATTTATTTAAAACTTCTTTATCTTCTAATAGCCAAACAGTTACATTCTGGATTGACAACCTAGGTTAATACTAATGGTATCAAAGCGACTGGAACATTCTCCCTAAATACTTGTATTTCAAGAAGAAATTTTTGTATTGTGAAAGTCACCTCCTGAGGTTTTCTGAGTCCTGGAACAATTTAATTTGCTTATAAAAGTAAGCAATAGGGGAAATGCTTTCAGCAGAGGAGGAAGGCAATTGTACCTTATGCCTTTACTAGTGGAGAAAAATTATTCCCTCTTCTCTTACTGTAGAGAATCTTGTTACTTTCCTGGAACAATGATTTCTCTCTTAATCCTGTTGCAATAAGGGTAAAGGTGACTAAGGAAAGCAGGCTAGATACACTGATTTTCAGGGAGCCACTTAATAAGAGTTCGGTTTCTGATCTGGAGCAACTCATACGCCCATCTAAGAAAATATAGTTAAACATTAAAAATAAACCCACAGATATTCACAATTAATGAATAAAAGGGCAATAAATACAATTTTTGAGTGTCAGTCACTGAAGACCTTTTATACCCTGACAATATGCAAAATATCATGTCTTTAAAAAATATTCCCCATAAAACATGAGAAACCTAAAAAATTCCTTAAGTGTTAAATACATTTCAAAGGATGATCTAACAGTGTGCTAAGGGCTTGAAATTTCTCTTTATACTTATATGTGCAGTTACAAGAACATTAACCCCTAAGGCAGTCAACCAGAAGTAGACAAGATAGGCATCCTAAAAGATCTTCAACGCATACTTTCTGGGGGTATTTTATAACAGAACCTGAGTATTGATAACAATGATGATAATAAGAAGAATACACTATCCATCTATTTTTGAGTGTTTATTCTGTGCCAGTAGTTATGCTACAAATCTGTATAGATTTTTTAAAATCATGTGTATCACACATTTTGACTCTATAAATATTGTAGTTTTAAATTTCCAGGTCTAATCTTATCTTCAACACACTCAAGAGGCTTTATTTGAACATTCTTTTATAGAGAGCACTACCCTGCTCTCTATGTTGGTACTGTTTCTTTTCTTTGTTAGCATTGATCAAAGGCTATTGTGAATTCATGGAATGATTGATTTTTAGTTCCAATAAGAAAATATCTAATTTGACTTTTACGTTTTATTCCCACTAGTTACCATTATCACTTTCCTCTAAATTATATGCTCACTGTCATTTTTGAATGAATGGATATATAAATGATAGCCACGGTATTAAATAATTTCTTCACTATTCCACAGCTACCAAGAGACAGAAAAGGGATGCAAGTCAAGCCTATCTCTCTCTGTAAAACCTGTTTTCTTCATCATTCTACAAACTGGTTTTGTATGGATATTTCGCAGTTGAGATTCTCAGGTTTCAAATACGAGAATCATTTTATTTTTTATTTTTATTTTTAAAGATTTATTTATTTATTTATGCATACAAGCTAGGGTGTAGGCCAGAGGTGTGGGGTGGTGAGAGGATTCACCAGAGACAGAGTGGGGAGCAAAACAGGCAGATTGACTGAAACACACTGCTGAGGGGAGCAGTGGGCGAGACAGGAAAGGTCTGCTGTGCCCTGTGGGTCATCTCTCTGGCCGGGGATCCAACTTGTGCTGCAGTGGCCTGGATAGCTTCATAGTGCTGCGCTTAACCCCTTGTGCCACCAGGGAGGCCCACGAGAGTCATTTTAAACACTTTCTCTGACTTCCTTTATATAGGTTCTAAATATCTGTCACAACTTCTCTGACAATTTTCTGTGCTGTCTTATGATGCAAAACTTTACCTAACTCAAGTTAAGTAACACTCAGTTACTGAAGCATTAGCATTTAGCAAGATTCTCTCCACTGGAGTCATCAAGTGTAAAATGAGAGACATTCTCTTTGAGTGGTACTGGGTTGAAGTTGACTTCATTGGGAGTGAAGCGATAATGAATTAATTTATGCATCCTCTGTTACTCTTTCTTTGGTGTATATCCATTTTTGTTTGCAACTTATTAATCTAAGAGAGTACTGTGGTAACATATGGTTGGCCTTGGCTGCCACTTTCTCTAGGTTTTTTTTTTTTTTGTCTGATTTGAATGGTGACATGAAGGTCTGGCAATGAATGACTATGGTACTTGGAAATATGAGGAAATGAGAAAAATACTCAGGAACTAATTAAAAAGCTGTAGTGTTGACATCTCTTAATATATGTAGTAATTCCAGAAGCAGATAGCAGACCACCTCGAAGCTGCAAGGATCTGATCAGCCTCTTTTTTTTTTTTTTAAAGATTTATTTTTTATTTATACATACAAGCTGGGGTACAGGCCAGAGGCGTGGGGCGGCGAGAGGGTTCACCAGAGACGGAGCGGGTAGCAGAACAGGCAGCTCAGAAATACACTGCTGAGGGGAGCAGCGGGCAAGGAAGGAGAGGTCTGCCGCGCCATGTGGGATTCTCCCCGGCCAGGCATTGAACTCCCAACGCCGCTGCCGACAGCTCCACAGTGCAGCTCCATAGTGCAGCGCTTAACCGCTGCGCCACCGGGGAGGCCCTGATCAGCCTCTTTAAATAAAGTAATTATGAAGTGTAGTGTCATGGATATAAACTTGGAGATTATCCAAATCAAGTCATAAAATGTGCTAATTGATACTGAGGATTAGAATGCAGTAAAAAAACAAATTTACGACACTTTGTATTTTACAGTGGAACTAACTTTTCTATGCCAGAGACTTAAAATGTGCCTAAGCATTGGCAAAAAGTTACTGGTTTTGATTCTTCTTACGATTTAAAAATATCATGTTGTATTAGATTTGGAAAAATTAAGTAAGTGACTTTAAATTTACTTAGTTAACAGATTAAGCAGAAGAGGTATAATTTGTACAGAAAATTAAAAATTTAAGTATTCTACCATAATTTAGAAAGATTAAAAATTTAGCCAATGAATCAAAATGTGTCCTTTAAATCAAAATTTTCATTATAAATGAAGCAGTTATGAATACATACATACAGACATGCATGTATTTTTCCTTGACTCAATATGTCAGAAAGGTTTTGTGTGGACATTCATTTTCACTTATTTTTTAATAATATTGAATAGCTTTTATGATATTCATAATTAGGTATGCTTTGTTGCTTAAGTTTAAGTATGGAGTTTTAAAATATAAGGTAGGCCAGGGCAAATTTTCTAACATCAAAAATCTAGAATTTTTTCTTTCTAATCTTTTTTCAATGGGTTAATGAATATGACTTTCTCTCTTCTGTGTCCACTGACTTTTGCTACCTCGTGACCTTCACATGGACTTTCTCTTTCTAATGTCCTAGTGCCCTATCCTATGTAATCTGTGTTCTACTTCTAGATGGTTCTCTGTAGAATTGCTTTTTGTCCTGGAAGAGAACTTTGGTTGGTTGATTTGGAGAGCTTGTTAGGACCAGGTAACTAACATTATGTAGTTATTTTCTCATCTGCATTTGTTCTCAGTTGTAAAACCCTGCCTCAGTTTTTCTTCATTCCCAGATTAGCCTGCCCATATTTACTGTGGGCACCTGTTGATAATACTGGCATTTTGTGATCTTCATGCCTGTTGGAAATTTGTTTGCTTTTATTTCCCTTGGCTTAGCCCTACACTGGTACTGATTACACTCAGCACAAATAGCTGTCAGTTTTTTTCCACTAATTTCTATTTTGGGGTTTCTGGTCATTATATTATCGATAAGCATGTTCTATACAAAAAAGATTTATATCTGAGTATATTTTATATTGCTATCTTATTTTCCCTATCTGTAACAGTTTTTCACAAACTTGGTGATTTAACACAACAGAAAATTCATTTTCTTATTGTTCTAGAGACCAGAAAACTCATAGTGATTTATAAGCAGGGTTATGTTCCCCCAAGACTCTACAGGAGATTCAGTTTCTTGCCTTTCCCTGCTTCTACAGGGATTTATATCCTTGGCTTGCGATTTCTTGCCAGCATCATATTACAGGACCTACCATAATATCAATTATTTGAGAGCATTGATTAAGTGTTATTTTTCTATTTGTCTCAAATGTAATATTTTCGATGAAGTAATCATGCAAGTAACATTTTTTTTTAATAAATAACAAACTGTATAATAATAGCCAGGTCGTTATAAAGCATCAAAGACTAGAATCCAAAGCATATCTAAATGAAGACCGAATACTTTATTTCTAGGACACACTTGTTTGACAAACCTAATTTCCTAACACCAGCTCCCAATACCAATATAAACATGAATCAATACTGTCAGTGTATTCACCACTGTTGTGGATGGAATTAGGTTACCTATCCAACCTAAACACAGGCCTATGGCAAAATCTAAGAGTTTTCCTATTTGTTCTTTCAGGGAGATAAGTCATTTAAAATGGGTCCTGGGAGAAGAGGAACTCATAGTTTTTCCTACATCACTAAACCCTTTCACGATGAATACTGATTCCTCTATGCTTATATTTTAACCAGATCCTGAGGTTTTCTCCCATATTATTATGGTATTTTTAAGAACAAATATTTACATTGCATTTTGCTATACATCCTCAATAAATTTGATACATTAGTTAGTCTCATTTTCAAGGTGCTGTCAAAAGATCCATTGTAATTTATTTGACTTCCTGTTTTTCAACCTGCCGTGTAAACACATAGGAAAGGAGAGTAAGGGATTCTTTTTGTATGAATGTTTCACAGACCTCTCTTGGGTTAGAAACCATGCTTCTTAAAATTGCATTACAAAGATATTTTCTTATCATATAGTTTTTTATTTCAAAATTCCTTGCCAAGAATAGAAAAAAATATCGCAGAAAGAGAGCACTGTATATGAAAGACCTAATGATTCTGACAAACATAATCAGGCATTGCTTACACTGAGTCTTCTTAATCTCTGTTTTAATTCCTTTATTTTTTTCTTTCTTTGATTCATTCATGACCCATGTTATAACTCAAGGTAATATTACTAGAATAAAAATAATTAACAGTAGGTGTTAAATTGAATGCATGTAGTCTCTTTTGTCTAAAGAAATAATTTACACTAATATTATCAAATTCAGTTCAATTAATTCAATATTTATGAGCCTCCATTATTCTAGAAGTTAGGTACACATTACTGGATATATGGAGACTGGAAGACATGGCGCCCGGATGGAACTTAAAGTATTTGAGTCCATTACCTCAATTGCTTATGTATACATAGATGTCTGATTCACTAAGAAAGGGAATGAAAATCAATGGAAAATATTCCCCATATATTTTGTTAAATGAGATTGCTAAAAGCAGCAAGTTAGAAGCTATTTGAGAGATTATGTGATAGTTTCTCATTCCGAGTCCCTGTTTCTAAAATGAATGGAGAATGAAGAATGCAGTGAATTGTTAGAGAATGTAAACTGTGTTACTGATGTCTTCAAATGTCTTCAAATGCATTCATTATGGGAGCTTTTTTAAAAAAGACTTTTTTAATAGCAATTATTACTACTCAGTAAGCAAAATTAAAAATTTTTGGAACCTAATCAGGTAGATGTATAATAATATAGATATATAATTTATAACACATTTTTTTTTACTTGAAGTTTAGGAAGAAAACACTTTATTTTTAGCTGAAAGTTTGGTTGTTAGAAGTAGTAATCATTACTATGAGAGTAAATACCAAAAAAGTCACTAGAAAGATGAGGAAAGCTTGGAGAGTTAAGTGAAGATGAAGTCTTTAGTAACTCAGAGAGAAAAGGGTTTTAATGTCCCAGTAGAGATCAAACAATTTGTTATTTGACTCTGAATCATTCAGATTTTGATACTAGATTCTTACATAGTTTTATATAAAATATGAATGTAGGAAATCAAGTTCTGCAAAAAAGAAATCTTTAATGTCTCCAGATATTATACCTATTTAGATATTATATCTTTAATGTCTCCAGATATTATAGCTATTTTATTTAGGAAATGTAATATTTTTCAGTATTATCACAGTTACTGGTAGAGAAATTTTTTAGTTTTGCTTTGTAAAAAGTGTAATATCTGAAGCTAAATTCCCTCTTAAGATTTACATAGAGGAAAGCTTATAAAAGGTTTGTTTTAAGATGCTATTGCTATCACTAATTGAACATTTAAGGAATGGTTTATATGCTGAAAAAATCATTACTTTTTACCATTCATTCAGGTTATCATTGTGAAACAACATTTAAAGAGGGAGATGAGATTAATGAGCTTTTCTGCAATCCTGTTGGACATGCAAATTTAAGATTTTCTGAAGTACCTTACTCATATTTGATCTCATTTTTCATGCATTTAAGTCTAGCCTAAAATTATATTCTAAGACATTTGACGAATCTCATAATTCAATTAATTGGGAAGTGCTATTTACTTTAGGTCATTATCAGTGAAAACATAGACAAATCCCCGTTCAGTAAGACCCATTCTACAACCTGCTGCACTATTAGTAGACAATTATTTTATTATTACTTTTAGATTTCCTCCATACTTAACATTCATAAAATTTCTTGTTGGAGGAATTTTTTTTTTCCCCCAACTCTAACTTCAGTTGGAGGTTGGGAATCCCAGCTAGGGCTCCACAGAGGGCCTACTAATCAGTAGACATTACATCTTAGACTCAAGTAGACATATGATTGTGTTATCAACCTTTGGGCATTCTGACTAGCCTTACTGAAGTGATGAAAGGAATTTAGAGAGATAACAGAATCAAGGATTCAAGAAAGGAACATTTATTATAGATCACACATTGGAGAGGACTGGCAGTTGATGTGAGCCACACTATGGCCTGTCAGGGTGCCTGATTTTATGGGGTTGATCACACAGTGCGGGGGGTGGGGAGGGGACAGAGTTTGTTTCTCACCAGCAATTTGGTAATTGAATGGCTTTCTTATTTATGATTTTCTTACTAGTCTGGGGAATGAACAATATGAAGGTTACAAACAAGGTCCAAGTTCCAGGATCCCTGTAATATGGTCTGGGGTCATTCAGAATTTTTGTGTAATACTAGGCCTCCCTGGTGGTGCAGCGGTTAAGCACTGCGCTGTGGAGATGTAGGCAGTGGCGACGCGAGTTCGACGCCCAACCAGGGAGATTCCCACATGGCGCGGCAGACCTCTCCTGCCTCACCCACTGCTCCCCTCAGCAGTGTATTTCCATCAATCTGCCTGTTCTGATCCCCACTCTGTCTCTGGTGAACCCTCTCCCTGCCCCACGCCTCTGGCCTGTACCCCAGCTTGTATGCGTAAATAAATAAATCTTTAAAAAAAATTATTGTGTAATATTTCCAAGTTTAAACTAAAAAAAAAAAAATAATTCATGATCTCTGTTGGTGGAGCTGGAAGAATTTAGATCTATAGGTCATTGGATTTTAACTTAGTGAAAAATATCAGCATAATAGGAGGAAACCAAAACAAACAAAAATTGAAAGGAAGAAACAGAAAGTAAAAAGAGCTCAATCTGAATTAAACATGCTGAGGTAATCTATACTCCTACCCTAAACATAAATGACTATATGAGCAAATCATTTCTTACTTTTGTTTATTTGTTCATCATCTTGCTTTGTGCTTTTTTTTTCATTCTAAGATCCTTAAAATTATGTTTCTCTTGCAAAAGAATACTGCCTACTATATCTCCATACCACATGACTTAAAAGAAAAACTCAGTGTCTCCCTTTTTTACTACTAAAATTATTATAATGTTTGTATCAGTAAAGTTATTTTAGTTTGAAATAGAAGAAAGTCTGACTCAAGCTGGATTTAATAATTTTGTTTATTGGATCACTGAAAATTTCAAAGGAGGCTTGGCCCTAAGTGATAATCTAGCTGCGAAAATCATATCACCTAGATTTCTCATTCTCTCTACTGTGCTTTTAGTAGGGTCAGTTTCACCTGAAAATAGCTCCTCTGATGGTTTCTGCGGTAACATTCATTTTTTCCCCCCCCCGCATCCAGCAGGAAAAAAAATGCTGCTTTGTCTTTGAATTTCATGGAAAAAGACTTCAAGCCACTCTGATTGGGATGTGAACTTGAAGTCACATACTATAGGCGGCTTTCACACTCTTGTTTATTGGTACATGGTGAGATGAATGCAAAAACTGGTAGCATGTATTGAGAAAAGAGTAGCCATTTAATTTTGTAGCAATGTAACGTTTTATGTTGGATATAATTAAAAAAACAACCTTATGTTTTGTATATCTTTAGCTTTGTAATAAATTATTTTCACTACAATCATACGTATGTATATATCTTATCCTTTTGATATAGATGGAAAATACATAGTTAGTGAACTGGTTGCCCACCATAGAATTCTTCTTTTATTTTTTAAAGATTTATTTTTTACTTTTTTGTGCATACAAGAACTGGGGTGTAGGCCAGAGGTGTTGAGGGGGAACAGCGAGTGAGACAGGAGAAGCAACAATACTGTAGGGCCTGTAAAAAGCATAGTTTTCTCAGTTTCTCAAACTGTTTTTTGCAGTGACCTTCCAGCATAGTGGCCTTGAGATGTAATCTGCTTGTGGGGAAAGCAGTAAATAATATGTAACCTTGATGTTTAGTACACATGTGCATACTTATGTAATGTAGGCATAAATTTGGCCCTGTGCCAATTTTTTTTTAAAATATTGATTTATTTATGCAAATAAGCTGGGGTACAGGCCAGAGGCGTGGGGCAGGGAGAGGGTTCACGAGAGACAGAGCGGAGAGCAGAACAAGCAGATCAACGGAAATACACTGCTGAGAGGAGCAGCAGGCGAGGCAGGAGAGGTCTGCAGCGCCATGTGGGAATCTCCCCACCCAGGCGTCAAACTCACGTTGCCGCTGCCGACAGCTCCACAACGCAATACTTAGCCACTGTGCCACCAGGGAGGCCCCCTGTGCTAAATTTATAAAAGCTGTTAAGGCTGGGGGATGGGGAAGGGAGGCACTGCCACTGACTGGGCAACTCAACTGGGCACTGCAAATGGGGGACATTACTGCCCATGAAGACTGTGGCCCCTGCTGCCTCTGCAGTTGCTGTTATTGCTGCTGCTGTTGCTGCCAGGGCCTGGGGATCCAAGGCGACCAAGGACACCCAAGGGGGCCACCCAGGGGTGCAGATGCTATAAATGCTCCTGCTACCTATATCTTGTCTCCTGTTGATGCAATGAAGATTTGCTTCCTCGCTGGGGCTTCCTAACCTGTTTTCTTGGCTGCCAGACTCGTGAACCTGGGCAAGTTTGAGCCGGTGCCCTACAAATGCCATGGAAACATGCCATTAATAAGTATCAAGAGTTTCTACCCAGAGATCTATGATCATTTAGGGCAAAGGACATCAACATTTTGAGACCTATTAGATGCAGAGATTTAAAGCATCGCTATGAGCCTTGTTAATAATGGAGCCCTGAAAAAGGGCCAGCGTACTGTGAAGTCACTAAGACTCATGAATCCATTTGGTGGCCATTTTACAATCCTCAATTCTATAATTCTGATTCACATACTTTATCCTTGGCATGACTCCCGCATTCATTCCATTAGCAGTGCGGTAAAGTCTCTTGTAATGCAGAAGACAAACAAAAAAGACACTGAAACTGACACTTTATCAAGATGGTACATAGAAACCAAAAAAGCATCCTGGGTTGAGTAATATCAGGGGTGATAGTCCCATCTTTTTTTTTTTTAAAGACTTATTTATGTATGCATACATGAATTAGGGTGTAGGTCAGAGGTGTGAGGGAGTGAGAGGATTGACCAGAGTGGGGAGCAGAACAGGCAGATCTACTGAAATACATTGCTGAGGGGAGCATCAGGCAAGACAGGAGAGGTCTGCTGTGCCATGTAGGTTATCTCCCTGACAAGGGATAGAACTCATGCCACAGTGGCTGGGATAGCTTGATAGTGCTGAGACTTTAACCCCTGAGCCACAGGGGAAGTCGCTAATTGTCCCATCTTACCTCTATTTAATTTACCAGACTGGCCCCCTGCAGAAAGAAAATGAATATGGATGATAACTCTATACTACACACTCAAAGAAACAGTAACTCCAATTTCTGTGCTAGATATATTCACCTTGTTAAAACAAATTTTTAAGGCCTTGGATGCAAGCATGCAATATTGATTTAGTTGTGCATTTTTTAAAAATAATTTACTTAATATTGTCAGAAAATAAGATTGGAAGCAGCTTGTTTTACATGGAGTAGGTGACAGTACATATTCACAGGTTTGCCCCAGAGCTTTCTAACCATTTATGTCCAGCATCATTTTATAATAATAAGGGATCTGAATCATTTGGATATGCAATACATCACATTGATCAGTTACTACATTATATTCATTAAAATGAATAATGAAAAGTGTTTAGCATCCTCATGACCCTCATAAAACACATGAACTGTAGAGGGTAGAAAACAGACTATGCAGACACAGGGGCTGACAAGTCATTTTTAGAGGAAAGATATTTCTCAAACTCTAGAATTGTATAGAACAAAAATACACATTCTTAACTGTGAAGGTGATAAACTCAAATTCGAAAAATTAAGTTTCAAGATACAATTTTAAAACAGAAGCTAAAATAAATAATTTGAAATCACAATATTGGCATGATTGGTTATTATTCTAAACAGGAAAATTAGATTTGATCATATTCATTCTCTAAAGAGTTGGTATTAAATATACAGGTTAATGACTTACAAACTCAGTTTCATCTAACACTTGAATCTGATTGCTCATAACATTAATCAATGCATAAAATCAACTTCAAATTTGAAATAATTAAAATAGCTAGAAGGAATAATATCATTACAAATAAAGATTCTCCAAACAGAAAATAATTAAACTGTTAAAATATTTGTCAAAGGAAATTAGCATTGTGGACTATTCTAATTTTGCTCTTCTTAAAGTGATATAATGACATCTATTATGCATAACAGGAATAATAGACCTATTAATAATTAATACCTAATTAAGACCTAATAATAATTAATAATAGACCTATTAATAATAATATGTATAGAATATATATTTTAATCTAATTATTTTCAGTTTTGATGAGCTAAGTTCATCACAGAAAATGGTAAGGTCTATAATTTAAATCAAAAACAATTCTAAAATATTTAGTATTTTGATTTCTGGAGTATATTTTTCTCGGCAGATTTAATTTACCAATTAAGTCTTTTTTCCCTTAGGTAAAATTAAACACAACTTGCAATTGAATTCAAAAGACAATGCCATTATATTTTTCTAATTTCTTTATTTAGAAATATTTTCTCCATTTCTTGTTACCTGTCTTCAAACAAATAGTACATTCTACATTTTGTCATATTTATTACCACAACATATCTTATGCTATAAGGTCAAAAATGCCCCAATAACATTGTTCTTTTTGTAGCCTTTTAGTGAACAAGTACCATGAAAAAAATCTCTAAAATTCATACTTAAAGTAAAAAGAATCAAGAAAGTAATAGTATTAAAAAATTGAGAGTTCACTGATTCTTAAAATTGCATAAAATATTTAATCTAAATAATTCTTTTAGAAAGTGTATGGTATTCATCTTTTTGAGTCATGTCTTTTCAGAACATTTTGTTGTTAGCAATTTCTAACAATTGAGAGCATCAAAACTTTGCAAATAACAAAATAGAGAAAAGAAAATAATCCCAGGGCCTCCCTGGTGGCACAGTGGGGTAAGTCTCACCCTATGAAGCTATCAGCAGCCACTGCAGCACGAGTTCAATCCCTAGCCAGGGAGATTCCCACATGGCGCAGCAGACATCTCCTGCATCACCCGCTGCTCCCCTCAGCAGTGTATTTCAGTAGATCTGCCTATTCTGCTCCCCGCTCTGTCTCTGGTAAATCCTTTCACCACTTCACATCTCTGACCTACACACCAGTTCTTGTATTCATAAATAAATAAATCTTTTTAAAAAAAGAAAAGAATTCCAGTTACTATCACACCAAAAAGGATTAAATATCTTGAATTAGACTTAACTAAAGAAGAGAAAGACCCATCTACCAAAATCTATAAGATATTGTTGAAAGGAACAGACACAAAGAACTGAAAAATATTTTGTTCTTTTAGATCAGAAGAATCAGTGACTTTAACATAACTATATTAACTAAAGTAATACGCAGCTTCAGTGCAATGTATCAAAATCTTTATGCTATCAAATATTTAAATATTTTAGTCTAGACATATAACTAAAATCTTTTGGATTAAATTAAGTACACAAAGTCTCAGACATACTGCTTTAAAGGCAGTTTAAAATAAATTATAATGAACAAAGTTTGTTGGAAAGGAGAAAATCGTGATTTATATTTTTCATGAATATTCTGTTTGGAAAAACTAGTTATATGAAATGTTAAGAAAGGGCTTTAGAAATTGAAAAAGTAAAGGTTACTGCAATAATAAGCTAACCTTTTCTCATGTAGAACAAATTAAATGAATGGACAATGTTCAGCTCGCTGCATTTTGGTTCTGCAGTGCTTTTATTCACATACAATGTGAAAACAACCGGAAATCAAGTAAGTCATTTGCTGAGTTAGTTTCTGCTCCCTCCGCTTCTAGATCTTCCAAAACATCATCCTGTCAAACTCTGCTTTTTATTGGCAAATCTATTGATTTTGTGATTAATGTACAACACTTTTATTGGCATTTACTTCAGAAGACATAATTTTAATGTTGAAATGATCGATAATACGAGCAACACTAGGAATTCTCACATTTAGTTTGCATGACTCTTATAGGGACTTATGTATTTTTTGATAAACACAGTGAAACTATTTTAAATATTAGCAAATCAAGAAAATGGATAGTCTATGTATTACCTTTTACTTCCAATAGAAAGAAAAAGACACAAAAACAAAAGAAATGAAAAACATCGTTAAAGTGATTCTTCATAGAGGAATTAACTCAATTGATACTATTGGGGATTTTGAATAAAATGTATAGAATGCAAGTGCTTTTTCAATCTTTTTCTGTATTTTATTAATGCAGGATGCATCAATAAATATTACCAAAAAATGGTATTCAATTTACAAATTATCTTCACCAATTAATTTAAATATTTTAATGTAATTCTACAATAATTAGTAGCATTTTTTTAGATTTAAAACATCTACATATTAAGTGAAGTACCTAAGAGTGATAGCGTAGAACATAATAAAGTTGTTCTTAAAATTTGTAATAGATTTTACAATTACCTGAATTTTGCTGACTTGTTAACAATTCAGTGCATCATCAAAACCAAATTGTATTTATTCCATGTATGCAAAGTTGGTTAAACATCCCAAAACAAATTATTGTAATACCATATGTCAACAGGTGAAAGGTGAAAATTATCTTATAAATTGATGCATAAAAAGTATTTGACAAAATCCAGAATCCTTTACTGTAAAACTCTCAGCATATTAGGAATAGAAGGGGTTTCTTCAACTTGGTGAAGAACATCAACAAATACCTTTCAGTTAGCATCATATATTATGTTGAAAGACAGGATGCTTTTCATTTAACATCATGAATAAGGCATGGTGTCTGCTATCATTCACCACTACTATTCGCCACTATGATAGCATTACACTGGAAATTCTGGGAAAGGCAGAATGCAAGAAAATATAAAGTCATGCATATTGGAAAAGAACACTCTGCAGTTATTTCACTCAGAATAAAAAAACAGACTTCTTCCAATAACTGTTATCTTCACCAACCCCAAATTTTGAACATACTAGTTCCAATATAATTTCATATTATAATTAGCTTTTCCAAAAAGACAGAATATTTATAAAAAATATAAATCACAGCCTTTGTTCTGACTGTCTTTTTGCCTTGAATATTTTTCTATCAAATCAGGATGGTCAGTGCTTCTCCTTTGCATGAACTTGACTCAAAATTGACCTCCAGTGATGTCTACATAGGTCAAGAATTTTAGTGCTACGTACTGCTACTCACATCCCAGTGTAACATTGCACTCCCTCATCTGTTCTCCTCTTTTTATATCATCTATGATTTCTAGAATACTGTATTATTTTCCAATTCATTGTGCAGGGCTTTTTCTCACCGATGGAATAAAATTTCCATGACTAGAAGGGATATTAAATTTTTTATGTCATTGCTATTTACCAAGTTCCTAGAACTGTGTTTGGTATTTAGATAATACTCAATAAACAATGGTCAACAAATTTTAATTGGAAAAATTTTTCTTTCTAATCCTTCCTTTTCTTGGAAAGCTCTTGACATCTGTTCCAACTTCAACCCTCACCCTTTTTCCTTAGTGCTCCGACAGATTATGTCACACATTCTTTGCAATGTTTAAGTTAGATTTAAACACACACAAAAATTCATCCTTTATTTCTTTTAGATTTAATTCCTTAATAATGTGTTAAATTGGTTTATGAGGAACCTTGACTTTTCCAACAGTTGGACATACCTTTGCATGTGTAGATACACAGATATTTAAATTGAAAGACTTGAATGAAAATGAAAGGTGAACCTAGCAGTGATTCCTTAGGCAATTTTTTAGAATTTGTTTAGTGTTCATTTAGAAAACATTGATGAGTTGATGAGGAGAATGCACTAGTGTATTATATAAAAACTGATTTAGCTTTTTAAGGTTATGTTACTTTAGTAATTAGTGAAATTGATTATTCACATATATAATTAAAATTTAATTGTATGTATATCTCTTCTAAGTACTTTAGGTAAAGAATAAAATGACCTTTAAATTAAATATAAATAAATAAACAAAATTTTTATTCTCCATAAACACAAGAAATGCTTTATATTTAGTCATGATTATATTTATAAGATATTTACCTTTATAATATTTTATATTCAAAGAATTATATCCAGACACATTTCTCTAACTTGCATATTAAAATACAGTAATATGTCTTCTTTTTAGTCTATGAGGACTGGTGGGATCTTGAACGAAGGTAGCTTAAACTTCAATAAAGTTAAATGAGATTTACTATTAATTTTACCTATTTTGACTTTAACCTTTTTTTTGTATACAGAAAAATATGTTAATCAAGTTTTCCTTTTTTTCCATTTTTAAATATTTTAATCCCCTCTGAAAAGTAAAATAGTGCTGTATGACACAGCATAACTCCTATAATTCCCCTAATAATACTATGAATACTTTCTAGATAAATTGAGCCTGTCATCATTATTTATTTAAAAATAGTGCGTGATGCTATCATTATGCATTAGACTTATTTTAATGTAGACAAACTTTATTAATCACCCATATGATATAAAATTTAATAACTTAGTCTGATGACACAAAGTAGTGTTAAGCTGTCTTATCTGTCAGGGATATATTATTGACTATTTCAGTGGGACTATAATAGATCTAAAATTAAAGGTAACTGAGCTGTGTGAGGTTTATGTTCCTACAGGGAATAATGGACAAACCACAGTACATCAATCTTAGAAGTCATTAAATAATTCTTCATTAAAGGGAATTGTGATGAGAAGGCAGGGAAGACAAAATCATCACAAATTCAAACGCTACTTCCTGTACTAAAAAGGAGGGAAAGTAAAGGAAATATAAATCTAAGAAAGTAAGGAATGACCTTAACTTGGAGTTTAAATTAAACTTAAAAAATCAAGTACAATGTGATATAATCTATGGAGAAGCTGGGAGATGGAGAAAGCGAGGTTGGTTCAAGTAGGGGCAGGTGGCATGGGGTTGCTATAGGCAGGAATATTATTCAGCCTCGGGCATTTTGAACAGACAGATGGCTAAAGAGTGAACATCTAAGGTCATTTAGGTATACTGTTAAAGTTTTAAGACAGAACTTATAAAAGTTTCTGATGACTTGAGTATCAAAATGTTAACTGGCTAATATAAGAAGATGGTCAGTACTAAAAATGCAGGTAGTATCCTGATCTATAATCACATGCAGAGTTTGACTGATAAGAGAAATGAAAAGTATATTGAAGAAGCACTTTTCTTAACTCTACAAATGAATTAGGGCCTCCCTGGTGGCGCAGCGGTTAGGCGCTGCGCTGTGGAGCTGTCGGCAGCAGCGACGCGAGTTCGACGCCTGGCCGGGGAGAATCCCACATGGTGCGGCAGACCTCTCCTGCCTTGCCCGCTGCTCCCCTCAGCAGTGTATTTCTGATCTGCCTGTTCTCCTACCCGCTCCGTCTCTGGTGGGCCCTCTCGCCGCCCCATGCCTCTGGCCTGTACCCCAGCTTGTATGTATAAATAAAAAATATAAATCTTTACAAATGAATTAAATAACTAGCATGAAAAATGTTACGGACTATTGTTATATGTAGTTTCAAGTTTATATATAATCTTGGTTTTTGTTTCAAGACCAAAATAAACAATGGTGAATATACCACTAACAACTAGCTTATATTTGGAACAAAAGACATATATGAAAAAAAATATGCATCACTGCTTTATTCCATTCTAAGAAGATAAAATATAATAAAATTCTAAAATGGAACTCTTGCATTTGTAAAACATGTTAATATTTAGAAAACCTGGCCTCCCCGGTGGCGCAGCGGTTAAGCGCTGCGCTGTGGAGCTGTCGGCAGCGGTGACGCAAGTTCGACGCCCAGCCGGGGAGAATCCCACATGGTGCGGCAGACCTCTCCTACCTCACCCGCTGCTCCCCTCAGCAGTGTATTTCTGATCTGCCTGTTCTGCTACCCGCTCTGTCTCTGGTGAATCCTCTCACCGCCCCACAGCTCTGGCTTGTACCCCAGCTTGGATGCATAAATAAAAAAAAAAAATAAATCTTTAAA
>PVIJ01001455.1:144514-173291 GCA_004024925.1 Scalopus aquaticus | reverse complement strand
CTGACCTGTGATGAGATATTTTGAATTAAGACATATGTGCCAGAGTGCTACAGTAGGAGTAATGCTAATTTTTTTCTTGATGAATTCATTTCTGCAATTCCATGACTACTGTCAATGAGTGTGTATTTCATGACAGAGTTCCAGACAGCAAGGCATCACTATAAATAAATATTTCAGGCTAAAAAGATTTTCCCCATTTTTAAAAATAAGGAATTTTTTCAACTAGTGTTAAAACACAAAGAAAGGTAACATTCTTACCAGTCATGGGAGGAAATATAAATGAAGCGCTAAATTCTTTCAAAAAAAAAACTGCCTTATTTTCAGGAAAACTAACATTTTCAAGCTATATCTGTTTTAAAACCCATAGATAATTTTTTTGAGAAATTGAAGTTTTGGTGTATATTATTGAATAAGTTAATTAAAACTATGTCCTCATTTAGATGTTGAAATATTATAATTCAAAACAAGTTCCTTGTTTCCCTTTATTGGTTAAAATAAAGGAGGGGTAAGGAAGTTTTAATTTCAAAATTAAAACTATGTGCAATCTGCCACATCTATTATTATTCTAAATAAAAGTTCATTTTTTCATTGGATATTGAAGGATATTTTGATGATGTCTGATAGAAGTAATAATAGTCCTTTCTTATTTCACACTGAATTCTTATTTATTTAAACCAAAATGTGTAAACTGGAGTCCAATATATTTGCACAGAGAGAGACAACTTTACCCTTGTGGTACTTAATGTCAAGAATGTATTATAGATCCCTTGTCATCAGTGGCGGTAATCATGGAACCCATGAGGATGATGGGATGCTACAGGAAGCCTAATATCCTCAGAGCAGCCTCACAGCAAGAAACTTAAAATAATCTTATTTTCTTTTGCTGACAACATCAAGTCTTCTGGGATCTTCTGGGTATCTGCTGTGGTTGCTAAGAGATTATCCTCATAGCAAATTTGTAATAAGGATAAAACTTTTATCAACTCATCTTTTCTTTCTCTCTGATACTTATGCCATTTGTAATAACCTGTGTCTTTCTGGGTAGCAAAAATTAAAGATTAGCTACTTATCTAGCAGCTAATGCACTGCCACCTCTACAGATAGGAGACTTTTGTCCTTGTAATCCATGCCCTACTCAGGATTACAGAGCAGACCAGTTAATGAAGATGGCCTCTTCCATGTCAGATAACAATATTATTGCCAATGGCAGAGAGTCTGAAATGATTCCCACACCTCATTCTTTTTTTTTTTTTTTTTAAAGATTTATTTTTTATTTATACATACAAGCTGGGGTACAGACCAGAGGTGTGGGGCGGCGAGAGGGTTCACCAGAGACAGAGCAGGGAGCAGAACAGGCAGATCAGAAATACACTGCTGAGGGGAGCAGCGGGCAAGGCAGGGGAGGTCTGCCGCGCCATGTGGGATTCTCCCTGGCTGGGCGTCGAACTCGCGTCGCCGCTGCCGACAGCTCCACAGCGCAGCGCTTAACCGCTGTGCCACCAGGGAGGCCCCCCCACACCTCATTCTAACCTACTGTCAATACCATTCTTTCAGCAAGATTGAATTAAAAGAGGATTTTGGGGCCTCCCTGGTGGTGCAGGTGTTCAGTCTCAGCACTGTGAAGCTATTGGGAGCCACCGCAGCATGACTTTCATCCCTGGTCTGGGAGCTTCCCACGTTGTGCAGCAGACTTCTCCTGGTCTTGCAGCTGCTCCCCTCAGCAGGGTATTTCAGTCAATCCACCTTTTCTGCTCCCCACTCTGTCTCTGGTGAATCCTCTCACCCCCCACACCCCTGACCTATACCCCAGTTATTCTATGCATAAACAAATAAAATATATATAAAAAAAGAGGATCAGCAAAACATCATATTAGGTCTGATGTATTTGAAGTTATTTATGATATGGTTGTCATTTGTCCAGACATTACTAGAGAAACCCACAAGATGGATTTAATGATGCTGAAATCAGGAATGAAATAAAAGATATATAATTAAATTATTTCTTCCTTACCCCTCCATTTTATACCATTTCATTTTTTTTCTTGACAGTTCCTCAAGCTTCTATGAACATTTTTATTAATTGACTGATCAGGTTTTATATTCACTATTCTAAATCCAAAGGTTTCTGAAGTGACATTGAGACATCTTAGTTAAATCAGTGGCAGGAGACAAGAATTTCATGCACTAAGGTTCTGTAACGTTCATCCTATGTGGAAACTTTGAGCAGCTCGTCCTTTTCTTACAATTCATCCATTCAGCTCTTATTAAAAATTATATGTTATGCCAGTGCATAAACATTCTTGCAAACTCTTCCATACCTCAATTTCTGTCACAAGATATGGGTTTATATTTCCACATCCTGGTATCCAAGATTGCAACATTTTTTCAATTCCAGCCTACATCCTGAGATGATGCTACCTTGAATCCCAAACACTTTACAGACTTACCATTAAATAACTGGCTGAATGAATGTCAAAAGGGAAGATATATCAGAGAAAGAGAAAAATATTTTAGAGATGGTTTTGAGGTCACTTGTTCCTTTACCAGTCACCTAGGATAAGCAAATTATGAAAAAGTTGTGGTGTCCTTAAATGCCAGGAGTAAACATTTGAAAATAATCATCAAGAAGAAAACAAGGATTATTTTTAATAATGTGTATCTAATAGTTTTAATAATTTGAGGTCCAACCAAATATGTAATTTGGGGAACATTTTTTAAAATTTATTGATGCATACAAGAACTAGGGTGTAGGCCAGAGGTGTGGGGTGATGAAAGGATTCACCAGAGACAGAGTGGGGAGCAGAACAGGCAGATCAGAGGTACACTGCTGAGGGGAGCAGCGGGTGAGGCAGGAGAGGTCTGCTGCTCCATGTGGGAAGCTCCCTGGCCGGGGATTAAACTTGTGCTGCAGTGGCTGTGGACAGCTTCATAGGCTGAGACTTAACCCATTATGACACCAGGAGACCCAGTTGGGAACATTTTGATTCAGATTAGAAAGTGATCACTACAATTTTTTGAAGTGTCTGTATATGAGAGTTTTCACATATTTTTAGTAATAAAATGATATTGTTGGTGGACAGCAGTAGAGGGTCCCCTTGGTGTTTTATGAGATGAGCTTCAGAAGCACCAGTAATAAAACAAACAACCGAGTTTATTGTAGAAGTAAAGTATTGAAGAAGCATAGCAGCCAGCAGTTTTTGTACCAGATCTGACCGGAAGCAGTAGGATTACTTTAGAAAAGAGTGATGACCTAAGTCCCAATGTTGCATCCAGTATTTAAAGCACTGACCACATCTGGCTAGGAATAGAGTGTGAATGAGTTATACTGAAATTTATTTTTTAATTTAAATTTACTTTAGTGTCACAGGATGTTAGTGTCTGTCACATAAGACAGTGCAGATCTAAACTACAATGTAGAATGGTTAGCCTGGTAGTTTTATATTTAAAAAAAACTTTGCAAATAATCTATTTTAAAATTATTGTTAAGTTTTTTTATGTTGACTGACTAGAAATAATCTGTTTAGAGTTCTGGAAGAACGGCATTGACAGGAAATAAGGAAGGAATCCAGTAAGCTTACTGAAGATAAAGTCTTTGTATCAATGGAGATAGAAAATAATTGAATATTAGGAATATTATATTTGAAAAGCTCAAGAGATATTAATTTGAATAATAAAATTATATTATTGTATTATTTTATTATAAATAAATATTATAAACATTATAATAATATATAATATAATAATAATATAATATATTATATAATATATAATAATAATATAATATAATATAATAATAAATAAAATAAATATTTTATTATAATTATATTATTATTAAATTATATTATTACTCATCCACTTCTTGATGGCAGTTGAAGTTATGGATATAGAGAAGGTTGTCATGGTATGTTCTCAACAAACTAAGAGAAAAATTCTAATGATAAAGCTTCATTTAAATCTACATGCACAAGCCAGAATTGCAGGTAGAAACAAATGTCCTATACAAATGAGGTCATTGAGATAATTTAATGAAGAAATTACCTATAAAGTAAGAGCAGGCCAAAAGAAGGGGAGGTCCTGGATGGATGCCTTTGCCACTCTTGGGCGTAATAAAACAAATGAAGGGTGAAATTGTCAGAAAATAGAGCCATAGCAAAAGTTGGAGGCTAGTGCTGCTGGAAAGGAGCTAATAACTTAGAACAGAATTACTAACAATCTCTGTAATAGAAGAGGCAGAGATGGGGAAGAAATGGTCTGCCCACCCCCACTCTTCAGTCTTCCATTGGCACCTATTACAGGCTAAATCCAATCAAATGACGGAGGCCTAGAGGGTCACTTTACTGCAGTCCCTGGGCACTCTCCTGACTTAGAAACAGATAGATACAAGCAACAAATGATCTGGGGAGACCAATATGGAAGATTACATGCTACCTTTAGGCAATAAGAGAAGGAAAATGGGGAATATAGATGTGTTTAGTCCAACAACCATCACAAAAGTCTATGTAGGTGGTTTCATTAGTCCCTTTATTTAAAAAATATGTGTTAATGGTCTTCTGTGTGCTAAGTACATAAAATAATCAAAAACATCATTGAAGATAATGGTTTTGAAAATCCTATTAGAAAATTTGGGGTAACTTTTAAAATAATTTAACTACCATTTTTTGGATACCTGTAAGATTAGTGTCCTTAAGGGCACATGAGATTACTTGTCAGGATGACAGAGTGACTAGAAGCAGGGTTATCTATATTTTCTCTTAATTATAAAAAAGAAAACTAGATAAAAGAGATATAATAGATACTGTATAGGACACAGCCGCACTTTCAAATGCAAACAAACAAATCCTGAGAGACAATAACTAATAAAATGAATCTGAAAAGAAATGAATAACCATGAACAGAAGGTTAATCCTAGTAACACTGGACTCTAGGGAATAAAGATCAATATGCATAGATAGACAAGGGCAAAGGGATTAAAACCAGTCCCCTGAGAGATAGGAAGTGAGATCTGGATTCCTGAAATGATGACAGATGTTGTGTCATAGAACCAAGCACATGAACAGAGAAGGGGGCCGTTTAAAATTGTTCAACCTAATAGATCTACAAGTTCCAAGGAAAATTATTTTGCTTTTTCTGTGAATTAAGAATATGAGCCAGCCTTGTAAATGGCTCTGATGTCCAATGAGGCAGTCTTATGGCTGTCATGAGTTCTAATCAGCTTGTCTTTGTGGTTCCTTTCCCAAAGAGTAAGGGGGATTTTGAATTAAATATTTAACTAAACCCAGTCATTGGCTCATTACTCCTAAGGGTAAAAAGATGATGATTGAAATAAAAATTGATTCAAAATTTCTTCTAGAACTGATTCCCAAAAATCACTGTAATAAAATAATTCACAGTGAAGAAATTTAGTGTCTTGTGAGAAAACAAAATGGAGATGAGAGATTGGGGCCATGAATCACTTTACATTCATGTGTCACTTAACTAGGATATGTTCTGAGAAATGCATCCTTAAGTGATGTAATTGTACACAAACTTAGTTGGTGTAGCCTATTACACACCTAGCTTTATGCTATAGCCCTTGGGGTACATATTGCTCTAACCTACTGTCATACATGCAGTGGGGAAGTTGTTAAACGATGCATGGCTATAGTCTAAATCAGAATTACCAACTCCAGTGCAAATGTAGGAGATTAATCAACACAAAACAGCCCATAGTTCTGCAGGAGTTGTAAAGGCATTTATAGTTGGAGAACAGTGATTATGACATTATGCAAAGTTCTCAGAAAAGCATGATGTTGTACAAATGTTTGTGAATGTGGTGGCAAATGGAATCTGCCAGACTGGCTAGCTTTGGTTCCCCTGACCTGGCTGTTAAACCATAGAATGATAGGCCAACATGCTTAAAAGAGAGTTGATTTCCCAGGAGAAAGAATGCCTTATGGGAAGCAGCACATTCAAATTTTGAGAAGACTGATTGGAATATTTGAACCGAAATCATGACTGGTATTTTACTGATATATTTCAAAAAAATTCACTGCAAGAAATAACTAAAATCAAGGTTGGCTGTTGTTAACAAAATCACTCTATCCATAGGATGTCTTTCTAAAAAATGATTTACTGTTTTCGCTATCATAGGTAAAAAAAATATCATGTATGTATGGGGTGTGTGTATGCACATCTATTTATAGTCCCGGGCACAGGAGCCAAATGTCAACATTCTGCTTTCAACTTAAATATTGGAGATATTTTTCACCACTATTCTTTTAAAACCGGAATATCAACGTTTACCATCTCTACAGAGGATTCTGGAAGTAGCTTTTCTGTATAAAGCAAGACTATTTCTGTAAAAAACAAAGATCCAATTAAGTAGCAACCTTTGTATGGTAAAATTTTGCTTAGCTTTTACAAAGTCCTTTATATGTTTGCACTGAAAAAAAAGAGGATGGTAAATTTTTAAAAATAAAAAATGCTATTTTTTCAAAGTGTCTTTGAAATAAAGGTTTTCTGAGGGAATAATTAATATTGAATATTAAAATTTTGATTGAATAGATTTAATTTAGATGTTCTAATTAAGAGTTCTGTATTAACTAAGAGTTCTACATTAAAGGAGAGAGAAAAAATAAGCAGGATAAAACCTTATCTAAATTATAGGTTTGCAAGTTAAGCGATTGTTGGCTTAGATATATACACAGATTACTTTAAATTCAAGTTTTTATATTTACCAGTAAGGGTGAGACTGATCCTTCTCAAGATACCTTATTTCCAGGTTCTTAGGTATTCAAAATTATATTATTACAAAAAACTTTATAGTTAAAAATATTTGCTAAAGTGCTGACCGTGGAAGTACATAAATATATATGTGTTTGTATTATATATATAACAGAAACTGTGTAATATGCCACTGAGCATGAATAATTCACATGAGTACTGTAAGTCTATTTTCTTTGTGTTTGTCCAACAACTTTGTTTCTTTTGGTGACACTAATAAGTTAACATGGAGAGGCCCTGGCATCTTACATACTCCTCTGGGGAAAAAAACCCTTCTAACTTTAAAGGACAATGTATTCATCTGCAATTCTTTTCATTTATTATTTAAATGCAGCCTAGAACAATCCATATATCCCTTTATTTGATAAAATATCAGGTTAAGAATAGCTGGGGAGTAATTTTTTACTTTGGCTGAATAATTGTTGGAAGACATTGTGGCAGAGGAAGTTTAAATGAGGCATCTAAATTATTGTCCTTTAGAGAATAGCAGGAGGAATTTAAATTACAAAACAGGCAACAACCTAAATATTGTCAGCTAAGCAGAAGCTTCACTCAGTTCATCTGATCTCCTACTGAGAATTCTCTTGTTATATGTCTCATGCTAATTTTCCAGTGACAAACTTCAGATTTTAAACTATTCATTTTTCTTGTAATTGCATTACTCTATAGGACTGTTAAAACAATTAAAAGGACGAATGAAGAATGTTATGTGAAGCAAAAAAAAAAAAGGGTTTTGAGTTTTTTCAAAGGGAAATTCATGGTACTACAGAAATTAGGTATCACGCAGGCGTAGGAAACACGAAATTACAAGTTACCTACAGTAAATCATAAAAATAACGTTTCTATGTAATAGATTTGTAGTGGAGCAGTAAAACAGTAGAGTTATCTATACAGCTTTCTCTGGGTCTACTTTCTGTAATAAACTGTACTGTTCCTTCATTTGTTTTTGCTTTTCTCTCCCTCCTGCATGCATCCAGATTTAACCAGATTACTGCAGTTTGGGATTACAATCTATTTAAGACTGGCAATTTTTTTAAAGATTTATTTATTTATGCATACAAGCTGGGGTGTAGGCCAGAGGTGAAAGATGGTGAGAGGATTCACCAGAGACAGAGTTGGGAGCAGAACAGGCAGATCGACTGAAATACACTGCTGAGGGGAGCAGCGGGAGAGGGAGGAGAGGTCTGCTGCACCATGTGGGAATCTCCCTGGCCTCGTCAGATGTGTAATTGTATTTTGGGGGTGAATGCCTCTAAAATATATTTTAGATTAATGTTAGCCATTCATTTGTTTAAGTCCTCTGAATCACTGGAAAACTTTGACAGTATTATCAGGTTTTTGTTGAGCTCTTTACCAATCTATCGCCATCTTTTTGTAGTTCCTTCAGTTTGCCGGATGCAGTTGATATATTTCACATCTTCCTTTTAGGTGAATACAATTTTATAGCAGCTATATCTTTTTTATTGAACTGTCTTATTTTGTGATACTCCTATGCATCCCTGTGAATTCTTTTCCACGTAAGTACGAAGAGTTTATGTTTATGGGGTTACCAGGCCAACAATCATTGATCCAAGTTCATCCCTGGCTGTTAGTTCTGCAATTGGTTAATATGTACTAATTTGCTGAAAGAGTCCATTCATTAAATTACAATTTTTCTGAAATCTCTTGTTTCATCTGACTATTTAGTTTAAGGTCACTGTCATTTTTTTCCTTCACTATGGAAAGTAGAATTATAGGGAAGCAAATATACACCACTCCTAAATATGTTTTTTTCACAAAAGGTTGATTCTTTGATACGGTTCTCAAGGCTGCGTGTAAGTTGTTTTTGAAAAAGATACTTACATGTAAACTTTTCCCATAAGGGTATGTACAGGGAAGATACAATCTCATCTTTTTATTTTTTATGTTTTTTAAAGATTTATTTATTTATGCATACAAGAACTGGGGTGTAGACCAGAGGTATGGGGGGAGGGGGAGAGGATTCACCAGAGACAGAGTGGGGAACAGAACAGGCAGATCTACTGAAATGCACTGCTGAGGGGAGCAGCAGATGAGGCAGGAGAGGTCTGCTGCGCCATGTGGGAAGCTCCCTGGCGGGGGATTGAGCTCATGCTGCAGTGGCTGCAGATAGCTTCATAGTGCTGAGACCCAACCCCTTGAGCCACATCTCTTTAAATGGAGAAGACAGAAATCTCTTTAATTTATCCTAAATTTGTAAATTTAATATCTGACAGGATATAATTCAATGAGAAAACAATAAATTATGAGGTAAATAAGTCTAGAACATTTAGACAAAAATACTCATTTATGGTTCCTCCATGTCTGTTGATGGATTGATACTTCATTTTGTTTTAATACTGAAAACATTCCTTCATTGGCGGGACCAGTTCATTCATCTGTTTACTTACTGAAGGACATTTTAGCTGTTCCCACATTTGACAATTATAAATAAAGTGACTGTAAATATCCATATGTAGGTTTTTGTGTGGAGATAAGTTTTTAACTCCTTTGGGTGAGAATGTCAAAAGGAACAAGTTTTGGTTCATATGGTAAAAGTAGGTTTATTTATATAAGAAACTACCAAACTGAAAAAGCATCCTTGCCAGTATTTGTTATTCCAAGTCTAACCAATTTTGGCCATTATGCCATTATACTATGTATAGAGTGCTATCTTTTGTTGTTTTAATTTGAATTTCTCTAATGACATCTGATGTGGAGTATCCTGTCATTTGTATATTGACATCTACACATCTTTGGTTTTTTGGGTTTTTTTTTTTTTTGCATAGAAGAAACAGGGTGCAGGCCAGAGGTGCAGGGGGTGAGAGGATTCACTAGAGACAGAGTGAGAATCAGAACAAGTGTATTTACTGAAATGTACTGCTTAGGGAAGCTGTAAGTGGGACAGGAGGGGTCAGCTGTGCCAGGTGGCTGGGGATGGAATCCAGGCCATAATGATGATAGGGATGACACTTAACCCTAGACCACCAGGGAGGCCTTGCACATCTTTTTTTAGTGACCTGTTAAGATATTTGGGTCATATTTTAATTGGGTTGTTTGTTAACTTATAGTCAAGTTTTAAGAACTTCCATATTTTGGGATTGCAGAGCTTCATCAAATGTGCATTTTGTAAATATCTTCTCTGTATTTTGTCTTCCCATTTATAAATCCTCTTCAGGCAATTCTTGCCAGCTTTACAGTTTGGGTGAAAAGACGGATTCCTAGAGCTCATAATTCTGCTATATTCCATCATGACATTTCACCATGTTATCTTTCTTTCTCTGCTAATGAAAAAGTAATTCTCTTTTTTTAATCAAGTAATTTTCCTTTATTATGTGACTCAAGTGATACATGTTTTAGAAAAATAATTTTAAACAAAAAGTCAATTAGTTTCTAGGCACTTTAAACTATTTAAAATATTACAGCAATGAAACTAATGAATGGAGGTATTTTTCATAAATACCTCAAAGTTATTAAAATGGAAGGTCAATTTGAAATATACATGCAAATATACAATTATAATTTTAAATAGTATGATGATTATCAAGCATAGTTTTGATGCAAATATTTGCAAGTTAGAGCTTCTGAAAAAATATTTCTTTCCTGATTAACTTTCCAATTTCAATTTTTTTTCTTATAGTAGGAAGAAAGATAGGATCAGAAATAAAAAAGCTATTTCTTTTCTCGCCATGTCTATCTATGGAAGAGAGCAGTGGGGAGTGTGGAAAAATGCAATCATTTTGACGAATAAAACAAATGGAGGAAGTAATAGAATCAATAACCCCAAATAGTGGATTATATTATTTATCGTCTTTGCCTATCTAGTTCTCAAATATCTACCTGTTCATCATGTAAACTTCCTCTAAGGATCAAAGCATGGTTGAAATTTTAAATTTAACTTTATCATTGCTTTTTTCTTTTTCTTTGGTGATATGTCTTACTTTTTTTATTGAATTAACTAATTCTCACAATAACTCATAACATTCTTTTTTGTTCTAGCTGTCGTATTATTTATTTTAAATAGTATATAAGTGGACAGGTAAAAAACACTATTATTTGTTCAGTATTCAGTTATTTTATGAAGCACTTGCTATCTTTACTGCAAAATGCTCTCTGCAGCTACTTTTACATTCTTTTATCACAGTTTGCTTTGCCTTTTAAAACCTATAAAAATAATTATATATTTTCGTGGCTTCGAAACAACTTTGGATCTTAGTTTGAAGGAAAATGTACTGAAGCCAATTGAAGTCAAAAGAGACAGAGCACTTTTTATTTTCAGAACTATGCCTGGTCACAGGTCTTAGATAGTTTACACTTCTTCAAGACCCGAACGAGCCCTCTAGCTATTCCTGGATTTCTGTTTCTAATTTCAAAGACTGCTTCTAACTGAAGTAAAGAGATTTCGACTTAAAAGATTCCCACTGGTAAGGACTGGCCTCTATTTTTTTGCTTAAAACTTTCCTTCCCAATCATAAGGGTTACATGAACACTGTGCTCTCTTATATCTATGGTCTTAATATCATAGAATGCTAATTACAGAAAATATTTTAGCTATTACAAGGTCAGTGGTTTTTAATCTGATTCTAAAGAATATTCTTTTTCTGACATAGAACTTACAAACACATATATATGTAAGTTGTGTGTGTGTGTGTGTGTGTATGTGTGTGTGTGTGTGTGTGTAAACAGAGTTTTGCAGATGACCCTGATCTTTCTCTCTATTTGCGTAATCCTTTTGGACAATCCTTGAGTTACATCTGTGTAAATTATGACATTTCTAAATACAATTGTGGCTACTTATATAATTTAATATCTCTTAGGTTGGTTGGAAAAGTAACATACAATGTGATTTATTTGTTCCAAAATGCATTGATAAATGATGCATATATTTTAGGCACATTGAGCCTTCTGATTTTGTTGCTGTTGTCTTTATATGGTTCTGGGTTAAACTAATTAACTGTAATATACTTGGCACACAAAGCTCAATAGTTACATGTGATCAGAGAAATATTGGATTTACAGACATATGTCTTTCTATATAAATATGTCAAACTATATATACCTGTATGTAAACACAATTGCACATATTCAAAAATACATATAAATAGATGGCTGTGTGTTTATAAACATATGTGTGTATATATAGGCTTCAGGCAAGATTTTGTGGATTTCAAAGATGGAATTCAAGGTATTTTAAGAGAGGAAATCATACCATATCTCATGCAATTCAAGTACAATAGTCTCACATATGACAAGAAATTATCAGAAATGCAGAAATTATCAGAAATGCAGAACCCAGGCTATTCTTGCACTTTAGTTTTGCACTTTAGTTTCACGTCTCTTCTGTGACTTTGCTTGATTATTTTCTCTTAGTATCCATAATCTAATTATTCTCCTTGTACTTAGACAAAACGTAAGCAGATTACTGTATCTGATAATAATTCAATTCACTTTTATTCTCTGTTCCTGCAATGTCTCCCAAAACAATTCCAAATATCCAGAAAAAGAATCTGCTTGATTAAGATGGTCCAATCGAATGTGGTTACAGAGTTTGTTATAAGGAATAAGTAAGATAGTTCATTAAAAATACATGGTTTTCAGTCTGGTAAAAGTAAACATTGGCAGTAAGGTGTAGGCAATGAACAGACAGAGCACAGAAGACTTTACAATAGTGACTGCAGCTTCCCTGGTGGCCTAGGGGTTAAGTCTCAGTGCTATCACTGCCAAGGTCTGAGTTCAATCCCTGGCCAGGGAGCTGACCCACATATGGTGCATCATACCTCTCCTGTCTACCCCGCACCTCCCTTCAGCAGTGTACTTCAGTAGATCTTCCTGTTCTGCTCCCCACTCTATTTCCAATGAGTCCTCTCACCCTCCTGCACCTTTGGCCTACATCCCAGTTCTTCTATGCATAGATAAATAAATAAATATATATTTTTAAAAAGAACAGTGAATATACTTTGCCTGAGATGATAAGGATTTGTCATTATCGGTATGCATTTGTACAAATCCATGGTGTACACCAAGAGTGAACCCTATGGTAAGCTATGGGCTTTGGGTGACTATAATGTGTAAAAGCAGGTTCATCCTTGGTTAAAAAAATACCATTCTTATGATTGATGTTAATAATGGTACAGACTATGCATCTGTGGGGGAAGAGACTATTTGGAAAATATTTGTGTCTTCCTCTTAATTTTGTTGTACACTTAAAACCACCCTAAAAATAGTCTTTTTAAGTATGGTTTAAATTAAAGTAAACCAAAAGTCTTCATTATTAACTTCATTGTCACCATCACATGCAAACCAACAGTGAAGACCAACCCTTCTCACCCAAAACTTAAATTATTCCAAATTATGTATATAAACCCCATATTCTAAATGGTCTGAGAAATAGAAACAACTTAAAAATAATATTTCAATACAAAACTCCAAAAAGTGAACTCTATTAAAACATGTTCAGAAAAAAAATCTCAAAAATTATCAAATACAGATAATTGCAATTTATCAAATTGATGCTAATTACAGTTGGGATTCTATGTATTAACAACATCTGTAATCGCTGAGGCTAGGTGTTCAGTCTTGACTTCTTTTTTTTCTTGCTGTCTAGTTTTTGGATCTGACTCATTACTGTCTTGGGAAAAGTCTTAGCAGAAGTGTTTGTACTTAACTCAAAGTAAGATGGGCACATTGCAAGCATCCTAGGCAATGTGCTATTTAAAAGTTGAAGGGGGGCCTCCCTTGTGGCTCAGCGGTTAAGCACTGCACTGTGGAGCTGTCGGTAGCGGCGAGGTGAGTTCGACGCCCGGCCGGGGAGATTCCCACATGGTGCGGCAGACCTCTCCTGCCTCGTCCCCCTGCTCTCCTCAGCAGTGTCCTTCTGTCCATCTGCCTGTTCTGCTCCCCACTCTGTCTCTGGTGAACCCTCTCGCCGCCCCACGCCTCTGACCTGTACCCCAGCCTATACGCATAAATAAATAAATCTTTAAAAAAAAAATAAATAAAATAAATAAAAGTTGAAGGACTGCTAATTGTTGAGGATGCTCACATAGTTGGGTCTGAATATGCAAGCAAGTGCTTCTGCTCAACAAAGCACTGAGACAGTTTGAACAATTTTGAAGGATAAAACTGGAAGACTTCGAGCATTTACAGCCTAAGGCGATGGTTCCAAGCAGCCACCACATCACCCTGCCTGGAAGCCGCAAAACAGTTTAAGCTACCATTGTGGCAGTAGGGAACAGTGCTCAGAAGTGTTTGATTTTTATTATTTCTGAGTACACAAAAGATAAAAAGTATTGAAATGCAGAATTACCATATCTGAATCGATCTATTGTCTGTATTACAAAATCTCTTTGGATTTTAATAAGAGAAACAGTAGTGGGAACATCAAGAGAAAAGAGTTGCACTTTTTTCATATTAGAACATTCTGAGACTTTGCAACTAAACGTTTATTCATTTTAAATTCAGAGACGTATAAATATAAGGACAAGGACTACCTCATGCCTTGTTTTTCAATTTATTGGCGTACTTAATAAAGTCATATTCGATAAAGCAGTCTATGAAGTCTTGCGCCTCTGAATTCTATTAGTATGTCTCATTAACCCAGGGGGCTCAGTTGTACTTTCTTAGGATTTCTGGCTTCAACCTTTTCCAAGTTACTAGTACTACATGTTCTGTCATATAGGAAGCTTTCTTAAAATGATGGCAGCTTACTAGCCCTCACGTTGGAGTTGTTTACTGCCAACGGTTGAAATTAACTGTAGCGTCTGCTAGGTCAAGAGAAACACATTTTTTTTTTTTTAATTAAAGTCCCAGCATTTTTCATTTCTCATGGAGCTCTAACATCAAATGATTCACAAAGAGCTGTTGGAAAGCAATAAACAATTGAAATCATAGTCAAGATTTAATGGGATACTGTTGCTGTCTCCTTACCATAAGTAAGACTTCAACAATAGCAACAAAGACAACAAAGTTAAAACACAATCCTTTTGTGTTAATGTTCACTCTGGTGTGTAATATTGATCCTCACAAAGCAGAACTTTTTTTTTTTTAAGCTGAAAAATAAGCTGGCATTTTCTCAAAATGTAAAGGGGATATTATGCAAGATTTGATGAGAAAGGTTAAATCTAGTTCCCCACATTTGTTATAAGACAAAAATTAACAGGGTCCCAGAAAACTAGTTTTATTTTTGTAGAGAAAGAGATGCCAAAGTGATTCTCAAGCAAATCTTATGTTATTAACTAAATCCTTACTATTTACTAGAAAAGATCTCAGTTCACTTTAATTCACCATTTTGGGTAAGTTACTATTACTTCGAAGCATTTGTGGATGAGAAAATTAAAGCGTAGAGAAATTAAATTATTTTTTCAAGATCAGATAGTCAACTAATGGTGAAACTATATCTTAAACAACTCTGAATCTAAAGTCAGAAATCATATTTTTTCTTTCTATATAAATTATTTTATATTAAAGAATTCTATCAAAATAACCATGTTTTGACTGGCATAATGAACATACTTATAGAATGCTCTGGTCATCTCTACATATTACAAAATCAACTTTTAGAACATCCCCATCATCTTAGAAACCTCTGTCCACTTATAGGCACTTTGCATGCTCTTCTCCTCCCTAAGTGACCACTAATCTACTCTGTGATTTGCCTTTCTTGGTCAACTCATACAATGAAATCATCTACTATATGTTCTTTTACGTCTGATTTCTTCCTCTGAACTTAGTGCTCTAAGAGTTTTTGAATGTTAATTTATTTTTATGATTTCAACACAAATACCTCAAAGAGCAATATTCAAGAATTTTATAACATATTTTTAAAGATTTATTTATTTATGTATATAAGAGATGGGATGTAGGCCAGAGGTAAGGGGGCTGAGAGGGTTCACCGGAGATAGAGAGGGTCGCGGAGCAGAACAGAACAGAACAGGCAGATCTACTGAAATACACTGCCAAGGGGAGCAGTAGGTGAGACAGGAGAGGTCTGCTGTGTGATGTGGGTTAGCTCCCTGGCTGGGGAATGAACTCACGAGGCAGTGGCTGCCAATAGCTTAGTGCTGAGACTTAACGCTTTGAGCCAACAGGGAGGCCCAATATTCAAAACTTTTGAATTAAAAAAAACAGTAGAGTTACAATCTTTTATATGTATAGTTTAGTCTGGGGATTTTGAATAATGTATAGTTTGAAAATATGTGGGTAGAGTTAGTTGTTCTCAAATTGCATGCTTATATTCATATCTAGCTGGTAAGACTTGATTAATGTGCACTAGAGAATAACAAATGATTAGAAAAATAATTAGTAGGATAGAATAAGCAGAAATTATATCAAACAATATTTAGGAAGTTCCTATTCTCATGGCATATGTGTAAACTCCTTTTAATTTTAAAATTCCATATTTTCTAAAGACACTCTTCTCGTGTTATCCAATTCTTAAAGTTCCAAACTTCAGAAGATATCTTGGACTAATGATAGATTTATTAAGAATGACATCAATTTGTTTAAAAGTGGTTGTTTAACAGTAGGTGGGACTAAGAAATACGGGCGGATGAGGCTAAAATGTAACATTTATTGTCATGTATTCATAAAAAGGCATGATTGTGGTAGTTAAAAATGCTGCTCAATTATTCTGCACTAAAGTTATACGTAAAAATTTGATTCTTGCTTCTACTTCTCAATTTAGCAGCACTGCGATTGTATGAAGGTTGTCTTCTAACTATAGTCAAAATGCCACATTGTTAAATGCAAAAAAAAAAAATACTGACAAATAGCATGAGTATATTCCAACATAAAGCAAAATATAAAAAAGAAAATAAACAGATATGGCCATTTTTTAAATCAAGAAAAATATCTTCATAGAAAAGCTTAAAGAAGTACAAATGAAACATATAGCTATTGGGTGTAACACCCTAAAGCAAACAAAGGTAGCTTAGCACTGGATGCCTTCATGGTAAAGGAAACAAAAACTTAATGTGTGATGGAGACTCACTGCAAGAAATTGGGACAGGGGCCTCCCTGGTGTTGCAGCAGTTGAGCTCTGTGCTGTGGAGCTGTCGGCAGCGCGCGATGCGAGTTCGACACCCAGCCAGGGAGAATCCCACATGGTGCGGCAGACCTCTCCTGCCTCGCCTGCTGCTCCCCTCAGCAGTGTATTTCTGATCTGCCTGTTCTGCTCCCCACTCTGTCTCTGGTGAACCCTCTCGCCGCCCCACGCCTCTGGCCTGTACCCCAGCTTGTATAAATAAATCTTTAAAAAAAAAAAAAAGAAAGAAATTGGGACAGGACTCCTCACTGAAGGATGGAGGCCAGAGAGCGCTGTTACCTTTGCCAAGGATCATAGGTTATAGAATGCCATAGTTTAGGGAGGAAACAACACAGACATAGCCTGCAAACCACCAGTATCTCAAATAATATTCAGGTGCTCTGAATCTTTGTGATAAGATGGGGGAAAGCTTACTTTTACTGCAAGAAGATATATGAGATAAAATAGTTTTGATTTGGTGCAAGTGAGGTTTTTACTCATTTCAATAATGTGATGATGATTGTCAGGAGTTCAGCTGAGCTGGAAGAGCTGAGCTGCTAGATACAGGAGCAACCAATTAAAGCAAAAGCAAAAAAAAGAGAGAGAGAGACTTAAGCCTGTTATCATTAACTACATTAGCAAGAGTCCAAAACCTGACAAAGTGCTAACTCATCTTGTGCTATTTCTACTCCTCAACCGACCTCCGCCTGAACTTTGCACCTCTCAAAGGCCAGGTAAATCAGAACATATGCCATGGTCAGGAAATGTCTCTATACACAATGAGCTGGGTGTTTCGTGGACCCTGAGGTGGTGGGGCAAGAGGGGAAGACTAGTAGTGAAAAAATACTGAATATTGCAGAAAAGTATACTCAAGGTTTCCTCCTCCCATTCCCATAAAGAGAAACCAGGAGACATCGGAAGACCTCTGCTCAAGGCTTCAGATAAAAAGACACAAGAGTGAAAGCACAAGGAACAGGAAGGAAAACGTGAGAAACAGCATTGCTTGGCCCGGGACCCGAATCCCTGACTGCAACTCTTATCAGAGATTGGGCTGGGTTGGAAGGATGGCAAAACCATGGAGAGGGCAGCTTTCCCCCGTTAGACGATGCCCAGCTAAGGCCTTTGTACTTGCCTTAGGACAGACTGAAAACCACACCTAGATTTATAAACAAGAGTAACTCCCTCTGGTTACTGAAGGAAGAAAGTCAAAATAGTTTTTTTCCTCAACTGCTAACTTTGTATAGCCATTCCTTTGAGGAGTCAGAGAAACTCAAGGCACTGAAAGAGAGGATAACAAAATATCCACTGGATTGTTTTCAAGTGATTCAGAATATTGTCTCATATTAAAATTATTTAAATTAGGTCAAGGAGGGTTATAGAAAGAATAAAGCGCAGGAGAAAACCAAGGAAGGACATGCATTTTTTACCTCTAAATCAAAAAGTTTGTTATGAATGTAAGTAGGAAAGTGATATGGTGGCAGGAGTAAAGGAAGGAATGAGGTAAAGTAATAGTTAAAATAGGTGATTAATGTGTTTAGGTTTGCAATGATCCTATGACCTGGATAATGAATGGCAGAAAAACGAACAGAATCATATGATAACAGCACCAGTACTGGATGTGAGAGCAAAGTCATTTCCTAGGGAGATTTGTGATGGGCACGAAAACCAGGAAAACCAAAGAGCTCATTCTTGCCTATTCATTAGATGCATATTAGGTATCATTTTAGGAGTCAGAAAAGTGTGAAGTGTCACTAAAACTCAACTTATTCCAAATGTTCTTCACAATTTTGAAGCCAAACATCTCTTTCTAACTACTTATCCTACTGCTATTCCATCTTGAATATCCTGATCTCATCTAATGACTGCTAGTTTTTAGGAATATAGCATTTTTTCTGTATCATTATGTTCAGAAGAAAAATCATTATATTTTATTTTGAAAATTAGAAAGACTAAAGTATTATAAGCAGTGTCATGCCTATATAAATAAACACTGCTTGTGTGTTGGTATAAATAAGGAACATTACAGGGGAAAATGGCTTGCTATAGAGCACTGAATGCTGCATTCATTTAAATAAGATTTCCCCTGTTAAAGGATCACAAAAGATTCTAGATGCTATTTACATAAGCTGTTTCATAAGGGAAAAGCACACACAATGTTCATTAAAATGATAGATGCTATGTCTTCTTCCTTGTGTATTTGGAGTGAAAAATGTTCACGGTCAACAGTGTTTTTTAATTTTCTCTACAGAGAAGAAAACTGGAAGACAGGTGAAACTCAAATTAACAAGCACAAAGAAAATTCCCAAACAATCCCTGAAGAATTAGATTTTTAATAGTTCAGTTTAAGTTTGACGAATCTGACTTCTGGCTAAAAAAACTCCATGTGGTTTTTCTTGCCTGATCACAGATTATTACAAAAGCTTTACCCAGACAGGGGCCACGGGAGTAAGCAACACTTCCCCACAGCGATCTTCCGCACTGGAGTCTCAAGGAGACAGGACAAGGGCAAGGGTGCAGCCCCCTTTCTCCTGCAGCTCCTGGTCCAGATATTTTCAAGCCTACGTTTCTTTATTTGGGGGCTTCAAAGCCTCTTTATGGAATAAAGGGAGGAGGGTGAAATGCTCCAGATACTTTCCCCTCCCTGACTCAGTAATTGGTACTTTTCTTCTAATCCTCTCCTGTCTCCTTACCCTCACTGCTGAGTCTTTTGTTCAGAACTCCCAGAACAGTCAGTTGACCCCCCACCCCACCATATCTGTGTTGGTCCACCTGACCCTCACCTGGTGCACCTATTGGTATTCACAGGAGGGGGAGATAGAGAAGTGGAGCATCAAATTGGCACAAACTCTGATTTGCACCTCATACTATCACAGAGTGTTATTAAAGGTTGATGGTTACTTTCATTTTGTGTTTGTTGCTTACTTAGCTCAGCTCCTTGGATACCTGCGAATTCTGCTCTCTCTAGCTCAGCTGAGTTCCTGACAAAGAGTTTTCTTTAAAGGTTTTAGAAAGCCGTTCTAAATGTGCTGTTCTCTCAGTACATTCCTGTCTTCATCGAGTAGATATTTATAGAGCACACCCTGTGTGTCCTGCGCTATGGTACGTGCTGACTTCCAAACAGAAGTCAATGTCCCTGCCCTTGGGAAAGCTTAGGCAAGTGAAGAAAGGACTTCACAAAGGAGAAGCTTATAATGGTGAAAATGTTTCCAAAAAAATTTAACAGAGAAGTAAAATCAGAAATGAAGGGACTGTAGAGCTGTTCCATAATTGGGAATGGGATTCTTACCCAGAAAATGTTTATTTGGTTTTGACTCATGCATGAAATAGGCAGGAATGGTAAGAGAAGATGCAGATTACCCCCCAGTCTGCTCAAATAAGATAACGCCATCTCCATGAGTTGTCCAACTTGTGACCTGAAGACATGGAATGTTCTTAGAAAGATAGTCCATTCCTTCCCTAAATACAGAACATCTTCATTGTGATTATTTCAATGAGGTTGATATAACTTAAATTCTGATGACTGGCTTTCATTTTATTTGAAACACAGATGTTTAACCATATTTAATCTAGTTAAAATAAAGGATTAAAGCTATAATCTGGTGAGGAGAAGAGAGTATTTAGAAAGTAGGCAAACTGATTATGGAAAGGAAGCTTGGGTGCAGCAATTTGGGGAGGAAAGGGGCAAGGGAGCCAGCACTAGGCCACTGATGTCTGGGTCAGGACGCAACAAAAAACGTATGGGGAGACAGTTCTTTCCCCACACGTTTAATAGTTTCTGTATTGCTGCAGCAATAAAGTGGATTCAAAATACCAGTTACTGTTGAGCTCAAATCTAAAAGAATTCAATTATTCAATGTAAAATTTGCTCTATAGCTACCTACATGTATATGCTACAAATGACTATATAAGTCTTATACATAGGTGAATACATATGTGTGTATATTTATACATGATTTATTTGAGAACTAATGCTCTATATTGTATTACATTCCTTCCTGTTTGAATGATTTCTGGGGGAAATATGAGACTCATTTAATTACAAACCCAGAAAAGTTTCTTGACAATAATGAAAAGGGAAAATAATTTATTAAACAAAAAACACCACATTATGCAAGAAATATTTTAGATTTAGATGGGAAAACACATGGTTCATGAAAAATGGCAGTTCTATAAAATGTTATTGATTTTAAGATTATCTTGTTCAAATGTAATACGAGAGTTAGACACCAGAATATTTGTAAAATATGTCATACTATATTATAATAAAGATCCATCTATTGATCGATCGATCGATCTATCAATCATCTACCTGCTTGGTTGAGGGGAAAGGGATTCACAGATGGGGTCCTGAACAAATTTTAACCAGTTTTGTTGAACGAGACCATTGGACCATAATATCCTATTGGTTAAGTAAGATAGAAATATTATAATCAACAATACCCAGTGTGAGCTAAAGGGTATTGACTAGCAGGGTTTGAATTATTTTGAAAATATATATATATATTTTTTAAAGATTTATTTATTTATACATACAAGCTGGGGTACAGGCCAGAAGCATGGGGCGGCGAGAGGGTTCACCAGAGACAGAGTGGGGAGCAGAACAGGCAGATCAGAAATACACTGCTGAGGGGAGCAGTGGGCGAGGCAGGAGAGGTCTGCCGCACCATGTGGGACTCTCCCTGGCTGGGCATCGAACTCGCATCGTGCTCTGCCGACAGCTCCACAGCGCAGCGCTCAACTGCTGCGCCACCAGGGAGGTCCTATTTTGAAAATATATTTTCCTTCCTTCTCTTCTCTATACTATGCTGACTCTGCTATCATTTAAATACAGTTCCCTTTACTTGCTTTGTGAAGGATTAAGTCATTGTTATCATTCAGCTCTGACCATTGAAATGAACCAGTTTACCTAGCGCTGTTCTTTAGTAAAAAAATGCTATGACGTTTGTGTTACTTCCAAGTCGTCGCAGATGATTTCATTCATTTACTTCAAACATGAGAACATGTTTACGCCTGTATTTCATCCACGCCCTGGTACTCTTTTTCCCCTGACAATATTGCAGGTCATACTATGTATATTCTATTCTTTAGTTTAATCACTTTGGTATTCTACTTAATTCTTGGACTGTTCATTTTCTCAAACATTGGCTCACACACAGGTCCAAGCAAGGAGTTTTTCTTATGTAGATTGGGTTCCAGTAGTCAAGAAAGTAAGGCAGGACCTCCTTGGTGGTCAAGGGGTTAAGTCTTAGAGCTATCACCAAGAGGGCCTGAGTTACATCCTCTGCCAGGGAGCTGACCCACATGGTGCAGCAGACCTCTCCTGTCTCACCTGCTGCTCCCCTCAGCAGTGTCTTTCAGTAGATCCACCTGTTCCGCTCCCCACTCTCTCTGGTGAATCCTCTAACACACAGTCCCACCCACCCACTGCCACCCCCAACCCCGGCCTATATTCCAGTATGTCTCCGTTTAAAAAAAAGTGAGGCAGTTTTATATTGACTGAACTACAGGAAAGTGAAGTTTATCTCCCCTAAATGAAGACAACAAAATCTCTGTCCTTGCTTTATTCGTTATTAATAGGAGGTCTTCAAAGAGTTCCGTATCTCTGAGGATTTGGTTCTTTTTCAATATTGTAGTTTGCTGCACATAATGAATTATTTTCCTCTCCTGCTTTCAAGATATTCTTTGGTCTCTGTCTTTTAATATTTTGACTCTGCTGGCTAGTAGATCTATTATCTTTATCCTTTATGGTATTTGCTGACCTTAGATGTTTAGATTAATGTTTTCTCTAAATTAAAAAGTTTTTAGTCATTATTTCTTCAAATATTTTTTCTGGTCCTCTCTATCTCTTCTGGTGTATCTGTAATGTGTTTGCCATACTTACTGTGTTCTACAGTTCTCTGAGAAACTATATTTTTTCCTGTTCTTCAGATTGAGTAATCTGTTTTGCTGTATCTTCATGTTTACGTATTCTTTTTTTCCTGCCAGCACAAGTCTGGTACTGAACCCCTATCCTCTATTTTATTTTACTCATTGAAATTTTCCACTTTAGAATTTGGTAGCTTTGGTATTTTTAATGTGATTTTTATCTCATTGCTAATGTTAATTTCTTGAGTCACTGTCATTGATGTTTTCTTTAAGTCTTAAACATGTTTTACATTGAACAAATTTATGGTATGTTGCATTGTACTAGTACTTCAGTACTTAATTGAAAACATATAGAGTAGAAGTTTTAATTTTCTGCTAAGTCCAAAACTTGGGTTTCTTGAGGCAGTTTCTCAAAAAACAAATATTTAGTTAGAAATATCATTAAGGAGATGACCAAATGAGCATAAAATCACTCATGTAAAAGATTGAAATATGAGTATTGTGTTTGAGGGAAAATTTTACAAAGCGGATTTTTATCTCACTTCATTTACATATTCAGTCTTTTTTGTGCTATTGAAAAAAATCAGGAGAAATAAAAATTCCTTTGTAATACTCAAAACTCCTTTGTAAAACTCAAACATCTTTACAGAACTGTTCCTATGACTCCCTATATCATTCAATTCCATGAATGATGTTATGACCAGATTTTACCCTGGTTTGTAGATGTCCACAGTTGCCAGACACATTGTTTTGGATCAAACAGACAAATAATTGAAAATAAGAAAGAGATCAAAAATGCATAATATGTATAATGTAGCGATATTGGAATACTTCAAGTATTGCAAATAACTAAGTGTAAAGCATCTTTTTCTGGAACTTAATTTGTCAAACACCTTCATAACAATTCTAGAAGTCAACACTTTTATTTGCATTTCATTGAATATTAATGAGCAACATTCCGTGCTACAATGCCTGCCTTCAAGTGCAAAGTTACAGTCAATTCTCAGAATCATTTCTCTCCAGAAAGACCTGAGTTTTTTTTTTTATGCCTCCGTTCATGTATTTTATATAAATACTCTTACATGAATTTCTTCATTAGTGAATTTCTGACACAGCAGTCCTATCCCCCTACCCCCACCCTGAATTGATGTGGTGGATATCTCATATTCAAATTAAAACTTGTGAACATCACTCTTTTCATTTCACTTCCATGTGTAACATTGTTTCTTCAATGTCTAGATTAGTAGTATGATTGTACACTACCAGAATATAAAACTGAACATCTTGATGCATCCTTCATCAATATCTAAAAGATAATATAAATTGAGCTATAAGAATGGCGAGGGAGACAAGAACATTGCAGAGTTAGTCACTAGTTACCATGAATACTTAATATCTTTTATTTTAAATTTAATTAAAAATTATTGATTCTAGTAGCATTTTGTATATTTCTTTTTATGCATTATGTGTGTAGATATACACACATGTCTATGTATGTAGATGTTTGTGCTTAAATTTATCTGCATAGAATTGTATGCAATTAAGAATATAATGACATGTAAAACTTTGTATCTTCAACTTTTCATATGATTTGTGCCTTCAACAGTTACTTATCATTAAATATTAGCCAACATTTGATTCCATTCCTATTTAATATCTACTTTTTCACATATGTACAGTTTTAGTAGTTTTTTTAGTAGTTTTTTTTCCTCCAGAACCTTCATTCACATTAATAATACTGATGAACAACTTTGACAAATCTTAGCTCATATCTGTGGTTATTTCTTGCATTACTTCTAGAAAAGAAAGTTTTGTTTGAATAGTTAGAATGAATTATTTGAGAACTAAATGAAGAGTTCTTAGATGTAACTCAAATTTGGTCAGGTAATATTTTATCTTCCCAGCAAAATATTATGTAGGGACTGTTATCTTCCCTTGGTCTTCAAAAATGTTTGGTTTTTACATAATAAAAATTAAAAACAATAAAACTGATCTACAAACTTTACAATTGGATTAAGTCCTACTCTCTCAGATAACCTCTGTACACATAATGAAAATCACGAGCCCATGAGGTGAAAAGTTAGAAATTAAAGTCCAGATTATTAATAGTGTTTTTCAAAAGGGCATTTAAAATTCTATGCTATTGGCGTTAATATTAAGAAACATCCTTCTTAAATGTCAGTGAACATAGTTTCGAAATGCATTTACTTAAGCACCCTTATTAATATTTCTGAACTTATTTTAATAAAACATATCTAATCAAGATATTTCAATTTAATCTAAATATTGCAGATAAATCAGAATATATTAATCATGCACATGCAATCAGAACATTCAAAATTTTAGAACTACATAATTATTGATTTATTGAGATATGTCTGCCATCAAAAGTAACAAGTAATGAGATGAGTACAAGTAATTTATGCTGGGTAAATTCTAATCATATTTATTAAAAATTTCTTGAAAAGAATCATGCAGAACCATGATGAGCTAATCTCTTTAACTAGAAAAGTCTCAGAAGTATTTAAAATATTGAAATTTAATTTAAAATAATATTCAAAGTACTTATAAAAAATACACCTTTAAGTATTTTGATCCCATTGCCAAAAGGAGACAAAAAAGGACTTGTTAACTGAGATTGTTTTAATCATCATTCTAAAATGGCAAGATATATGTTTATTTTAAAAAGTCCTATAACATTACTATATAAAGATATTTTTGAAGTTTTATTTTCCTTGAATAGTGGGTGTTGAATATTTTATACACACACACACACACACACACACATAATGTTCTGAATTTTTAATTTTAGAGTTATCACCTAAGGTAATTAAAGTTAGAATTTAAAAGATGTCCTTTTTGTATAAATGATTTTAAAGGAAACACTTTCAGATTCTCACCATGCAGTGTATTAACTGTTGATTGGTTATATATGCCCTTTTTATGTTGAGGTATGTTCCAACTATCTCTCCTTTCTACAGTTTATTTAGTTTTTATCATAGATGGAAGTTGAATCTTGTCAGATGCTTTCTCTGTCATTTATTGATATGATTGGATGTATTTATCTTTCCTTTTGCCGATGTGAATATCTTTGATTTTCAGTTACACTGAGAAAAAAAACAGAAAATACTTACATAACACCTCAGTCGTAGCTAGTTCAGACAATAAAGCAAAATCTCACATTAAAAAACTTTGGTATCAAGTTGACCGAGTAAAATTCTTAAGTGGTTCAATTTTTCACTTATTTTTTCCCTTTGTTTATTGCAGAACATTTGTCAAAGAAACAATTTTATCATATGATTATGTAATATAAAAATATGTTGAGTGTTTATATGGATAATATTAATGTTAAAATAGTTAATAAATATAAAAGTCTACCAGGTTTTGTGTAGTCATTCTTAGTTTTAAAGGTTTTTCACACATTTTATGTATTTTACATTTCCTCAGACTTTATGAAATTAGGCAAAAAAGAAAAAGAATGTATGAATATATATGAGACACAAAGGTATTTTTTAATTAGGTATAGGCAGACTTCTAGACACTTTGGAAAGCCCAGAAAACTCTAAGACATGTCACTGGCTACTCCATTTCATAAGAAAATACTTTTTAACATGCATTGTTTTCTTATCAAGTGCTAGACACTGTTATGTGTTCCTTACATGATGTAGATGGGGGGAAAAAAAGAACTGTGAAATATATGAAGCCTTTTGTAACTATATTGAACTGAATAACAGCAACCACAAACAGTATTTTAGATAAGTGGAAAAACTGTTTGGCTTTTAGAGAAGACTGTGGAGGACAGAGGTACTTGAATTTGAAGAACTAAGGGAAGAAGTACTATACAATTCAAGTATAAAAAATAAAGCATTAGTGAACCCAAAAAGAAGTTAATGGAAAAACTTGATTGGAATATATGAGCTGTGCAATGCTAAGAGAAACTATAGATTGATAGTGCATAACTAGATAAAAGATTTACTCATGATATTCTACATCTGTAAATAAAAATTACCTTTATGTGTAATTCATCTGTTCTTCTTGGACAACTCAGTGAGAGTGAGAATGCTTTTATTACTCTAATATATTAAATGCACTTATTTTAAAAGTGCCTTTTTACCTGAGTTTTACCTGCATCTCTCTGTTCCTCTCTAAGGTGGTATGGGATATGGACTTTTATGTCCTATTAGCAGCAGAAGAGAAAGAGACTTTAAAAGCCTCACAGAATCCTCATGTTGCCTGGTCTTTGCTATGAAGTCACTGATTTGATCTCTCTGTGAACTGGTAATCACTAAGATTTAAGTGGTTTCAATCACAACTTTGCAAGGATTTTCTTCTGGCTCTATGAATGGTAAAATATACTGTCTTGCATATTTATCCAGGATTAATGTAATCATGGTTTATTTGGACCATCTTAGCTTTCAAGGTATTCATCAGTATAGTAACAGAAGGGGGAAAAAAGACATAAGGAGAGAGGAATAAAAAGTGAAATAAAATATTGTTTATGGAACTTAGGAGTTTATAATAGATATATCATCTTAAAAATCGATAAATTATAATCAATAAGTTTAATAAGATTATAGAGCAAAATTTAAAATAAATGTATTTCTAAATGATAGCAACATGTAAGCTGAAAGTACCTTTTAATGATTTCATTTACAAAATCTAAATTATCAGACACGTAAGAACAAATGTAAATCATATTTAAAATGTAATGAAACAAAAACACTACAGACCCCAATAACACTAAGATGGCATTGAACAAACAACACTTTAGAGGCCAAAACTGCTTTCTGCTAACAGTTAAGAAGACACAGCAAACTAGCACACTCCAATCAGGAAACTCAAACTGAAGATGGTTTTGGAGATGTTGGGTTTGGAGTGTGGGCTTCTTGGATTAACTCTGGCAAAAGTTTCACCAGATTCTCCCCTTCAGTGGCACAGGTGAGTTTCTACATGAGACAGAAACGTTAGTTGTATTCAAAAGGGAAGGTTTATTATAAAGAGGAGAGAAGAATATAGGACAGTCGCATAGACACAAGCGGGCAGAAAGGGTTGCTCTTGAAGGGACAGGTTCACTGAGAGAGAGGCCTGCGTGGCTCCAGGCAGGTGGACTTGGGAGGAGCTGCCTCTGCTGAGGGAGGTCCATGAAGAGAAGCCCCAACATGGTCACAGGTCAAAGGTCAGAGGTCACAGGCAGGCAGGAGGGCTGCAAAAGGAAAAGGTCACTGAAAGAAGCACCTTCAGGGCCTCCCTGGTGGCGCAGAGGTTGAGCGCTGCACTGTGGAGCTGTCGGCAGCGCGCGATGCGAGTTCGATGCCCGGCCGGGGAGAGTCCCACATGGTGCGGCAGACCTCTCCTGCCTCGCCCGCTGCTCCCCTCAGCAGTGTATTTCTGATCTGCCTGTTCTGCTCCCCACTCTGTCTCTGGTAAACCTTCTCGCCACCCCACGCCTCTGTATTGTACCCCAGCTTGTATAAATAAATCTTTAAAAAAAAAAAAAAAGAAGCACCTTCATAGTTACAGGTGGGCAGGATGCCGCCCCGTGCCTGTGCAGAAATTGCACTGATACAGTCTTCTCTTAGGGAGGGGCTCATTCCTTTGCAGTTTCTCTCAAACTCTGGTTAAAAGGAGCAACACTTAAAGTTGTCACCCATAGATTATAAATTGCTAATCCATGGTAAAAACTCAGTCATTATATGGTTTTGTGTGTCATATCATTACAAATCTGTTAAAGTTTGTCAATACTTGAGAACTGAGAATTGGTGGATCATACATAAAACTCCAGAAATCCAGTTTCTCTGATTACAAAAATTAGAGAAGAAAAATCTGTCAACACTATTGTCGCAGGTTAAGAATGAGTTGGAGTTCCTTGTAAATTTTTGTTATCAGTCCTTTATCAGATGTATTGTGTGCAAAGATCTTTTCCCAGTTGGTACGGTGTCTGTTAGTTTTGGTTAATGTCTCTTTTGCTGTACAGAAGCTTTTTATTTTGATGTAATCCCATCTGTTTATCTTGTCTTTCACTTCCTTCGCTTTGAGGGATGTGTCTTTCAAGATTTTGCTGAGATGTATGTCATGTAGAGTTTTGCCTATATTTTCTTCTATACATTTTATGGTTTCAGGTCTTACATCCAG
>PVIJ01001455.1:0-144414 GCA_004024925.1 Scalopus aquaticus | reverse complement strand
CTAGTAGTCTAGCTTCATTTTTTTGCATGTGGCTGTCCAGTTTTCCCAGCACCATTTATTGAATAGACTGTCCTTGTTCCACTGCATTTTCTTTGCTCCTTTGTCAAAGGTTAGTTGTTCATAGATATGTGGCTTTAATTCTGGGTATTCTAATAGGTTCCATTGGTCTTTCTGTCTGTTTTTGTTCCAGTACCATGCTGTTTTAATTATTATGGCTTTGTAATATAGTTTGAAATCAGTCACTTATAACAGGACAGGACTATAGGGAGGCCGGGTGGGAGAGAGATAATCAGTGTGGGGGGGGGGAGGAGGGAGGCAGAGGGAGGGAAGGAAAAGGGCACAAAATGGAATAGAAAAGAACACAAGGGACTATGGAGATGGATCACAGGTGAATTGGTGGTGGGCTACCCAAGGGGAATACAAAATGTAAAAGACATAAATAACAATAAAAATATATATTAAAAAAAAAAAGAATGAGTTGGAACTGAATACCGCTCACAAATTTGATGGCACATACAGCCTCCAATTCAACACGTTCACCATCATTACACATTGTTTCTCTTTATTTCTTCAAATCCAAATCTCTATCAAAAATAGAAGTACCATCTCATCCAGTAACTCCGCTTCTGAGTATGTAGCCAAGCAAAATGAAATCACTATGTCAACAATATCTGTACCCCTTCAATGCTCATAGCAACATTATTTACAATGTCTAAGACACTCAATATCTCACTTACATGTGGGATCTCAAAAACCTCAGAAATATTACACTGGTCAACAGTCAGATCATAACTGACTTAAAAAAGCCCTAATCTGTAGTATCTTGGTGTGCTGAACATGAATATAACCCTGAAATTTTTTATTAGCTATCGTTTTGAAGATATTTCATATAATTCATTTTATGTGTTTCACCATGTAGATTTATCCGGTAGGACTGCAACAACATCCTAAATCAGACTAAAGTGATGTAATATTGCATCGCATTATGTAATACCATCACGTACACATCATCCAGAGTTGATTGCATCATTTTCTGATGCAATGCAATACTACTGCCAGGCGGCTGCTTAAGTAAGCTGCCGTCAGCAGTGCACTAGATAAAGCCCTGTCGGAAAGGTTGAGCGTTGAAAATATTTCAGACTTTGTGTGAGACAGTTTAAGCTACTGTTCCATAGAACTGTTATTATTATCCATTTAGGCACAATACAGAACAATAATGCCTCAAAAGTGCGTTAATAGCATGGACGATTTCTGCTCTATTTGTGGGGAAAGTGACATTTGCCAACCAGAAGAAATGTATCACTTCTCAAGTGAAGAAGGCTTACCATCTTTACTTTGAATGCAAGGTTGGTGACAAAGACAAGCCTTGGGCCCCGCATATATGCTGTGCTACAATGTACAACACAGCTCTCACAGTGGTTAAATGGCAAAAGACCATCAATGCCGTTTGCAGTCCCCATGGTGTGGAGAGAGCCAAGCAACCACATAAAAGACTGTTACTTCTGCTTGGTTCCTCTGCTTTCTGGCGGAATAACGAAGCAAAAGAAGTTGAGAATAGGCTACCCAAACATTCCGTCTGCATGGAGATGACCAGTTCAACAACTTGCTGCAGTGTGATGCGAAACAAGCATGGAATTTTGCCTAGTGTCTACAAACTTTCTTGGGAATGTTAGGACAGAAAACTACAAGGAACTGGTAGAAGACATGCTGATGCATTATCAGAAACTTGGCTGCAATATGTCTCTAAAGATCCACTCCCTTCATTCCCATCTGAATTTCTTCCCTGAAAACTGTGGTATGGTTAGTGATGAACATGGTGAACGTTTTTGTCAAGATATCGCATCAATGGAACAAAGATACCAGGGAAAATGGTCCACTACAATGCTGGCTGACTACTGCTGGACACTCCCCAGAGATGCTCCTGAACAGCTGTACAAGAGACAAGCAAAGAAATCTAAGAAGTAGTCTATGACTTGATTTTTTACAGGTATTAACCACAGGCCTATTACTGTTTGCATGCATTTTGTGATGAAAACATCAATTTATTGCAGATTACAAAAAAATCTAGAGCCAAAATTAGAATTTGACTGTCATATTTGTGTTGAGCACATACAAATTGATAGGAAATGACTAATTTTATTTCAGTAACATGACTTTTGTAAAAATTTGTTGACCAGTGTTATCAGATTGTGGTTGACATAGGTATGAGTGGGGAATGGGAAAGTTGGGTGAAGTCAAAGGTGCAAATTTCCAGTTATCTGGCAAATAAGTTCTGAGAATGCAATATACAACATGATAACTAAAATTGATACTATGTATTTGAATGTTCCTGAGAGAGTGTATCTCATAGTTCTGATCAGAATAAAAACAGATGTATAATATTTTAGGTGATGGATGTTAACTAAATTTATTGATAATCATTTAGCAATATGCATTTATCCACTCATTTTGTTGTGCACCAAATACAATGTCATATGTTAGTTATTTTAATAAAACCAGGAAAAACTGAGAAATGAAACATTATTATAATGTTTCCAACACCCAGTCATCAAAGTTCATTTTGATCACTTAACATGGTGGGTACCTGTTGCATATTGTCAATCACAAAATTATAAAGTAGTTTGAAACTTGCTACTTTAAAAACAAAGGTAAATTGCTCCTCTTATAAAAAAAAAATCCACAAGAAAGACTATATGCTGTACTTTTAAAAGTTGTTCCTATTGTGAAACTATGTAGCTTAAAGAGCTTCACTTTGAAAGTCTTTATTATATTAATAGTGGCAAGAACTGTTATTGTGGGATAAATGAACTGACACAGCAGAAAGTAAATCTCTAACTCAGTATTCGGTATGCAAGTCAAGCTCTTAGTGCAAGGTTATGTAGGCGTCCTTCCTGGCTTCTGAAAACTATTTCAAAGGTTGTTTCTCTCCTTCTGGTATGTTAAGTCTTTAGAATTTGCTGTCTTAGTTCTTTTGACAACAAATTAAGCCAACATTACAAGGAGCTTAATACAGCTTTGATCAATAGTTTCGATAAATTTAAAATGAATTCTGCTAGTTATTTCTTATAAATACATATCACACTTTAAAAGAGGGTGTTTTACTTTTTATTTATTTTAGATTTCCAAACTAAAATTAAGTAATAAAAACATAGTTGTAATATACTAAAAAAATTATTAGAAAATCAAAAATCTGAGTTCTAAGGCTATTTAATAAATGAAAATTCACAAAAGGTGTTGAAATGTAAATTCAGCTCAGAGAACATACTATATAATCTAGATTGATATTCTCAGTTTTATAAAGTGAATTAAGCTGATGACCCTTTTTTGTGGTGAAACTAAATTTTCTGTTTCCTTATAACTCTGGGAATGAGTGCTTTCATTAATATCTAGAAGGAATAAGTTGAAAATTTGCATGTTTCCATATGATACAGATGATAGTATTTTTAAAAAGCAAAAGAAATTTATAAAATATTGAACAAAGTAGTACAGGGATATCTATCTATCTATCTATCTATCTATCTATCTATCTATCTATCTATAAATCTCAAGATTCCTTATTTATTCCAGGCTATAGAGGAAAAAAGTGTTTGAATTTTAAATGTCAGAAATAGTTACTATATCCTTTTTAAAATTTCAATTTTAATTCCACAGATATCTGATAGAGTCTTATAATTTATTCTTAAAATTCTAATTCCATAATATTTTGATTATAAAGCCCCTTGAATTATAATCAAAACAGGTACCCCACTTTAATTCAGTCTCCTGTCTTAAACTTCCCACTTGAGGAAATAACAAAAATAACAACAACAGAACCCACTGGTATATACTTATGGGAACTTAAGTTTTTCTTTCTTTTGAAATGTATTTTCACAAGTTTTACAAAACCTTGTGAAGTGGCTGTCATTTGAACTATGTTTCTTTATCCTGTGGTATTGGTGCCTGGAGAAAGAGTTTCAAAAATGAAAAATAATAAAAGATTCTTCCAAAAATTGATATTTTTAAATACTCCCAATTCTCTTAAGGCTACAAATTATAGTTCCAATATGCAGTCATTGTCTTCTGCTCTCATAAATGTCCTCAAGTAGTTTGATACTGAAATGTAAATACAAATTTTCCAGTTTTGTTCAAATTTTCCCTCATAATTATTTCATATGAACTGTCACCTTTTTATTGTATTTTATGGTAGCTACCAACATTTCAGGGTTTGTAATTAAATCTTGAAATAGCATTTTAATGAAAGAAATAACGTTTTTAATGATGATGTTCCATCATTAATAGCGATTTTAAATAGTTGCCCATGTTTAAGTGAGGAAATGTCATCTCTATTGTATTGTTCTGCTATAACTTCACTCTCAAATTGATAAAAGTTTTTGAAGTAGTTGATCACTAAGATCTCAAATACCTAAATTTTATTTTTAGGGAACTGATAACTAGATATCTCAGATACCTTTAGGATATAAGGAACTAAATGTGAGTGCAGAAATTTTTTCACAATGATAGCATTGGTATTTTAATGTGGCAGCATCATTGAGAGTCTGTTATTGGCAATAATTGAGGTAACACTGGTTTTCAACCAACCTCAGCTCTCTATCACCACACCACAACATACCCACCATTATAGCTCCCATAGTCCTTTACCCTTGAACATTGAACTCCCTCCCCACATTATTCCTCACCCACACTCCTTTCCACTTAGTAACCTGCAGTCATATTTCTAGGACTTGTTTTGGTTTAGTTTTGTCAGTTTCTTTGTTTTGATGCTCCTTATCTCACATAAGAGTGAAATCAACTGGTATTTACCTTCCTCCTTCTAACAAGAGTCACTGGTTTTATAGTAGCAGTTGCAGTGGTAGGACCAGACTCACTGGATTGTAATATGTTTTCCTTTTTTCTGGCTATTTAAATTATTTGATTTCTATTCATTATTTGAGTTCATTCTCCAACTTCTCCATTCTGAGAGAGTTCACATTCTTTTCACCAAAATTTATAATTTTGTTCATATTTACAGCCAAAAGGCCAAATAAAGTCCAGTAAAAGAAGCAGTCTCTCATGTAAAACAAATTTTAAATATCCTTCCATTTATAAAAACTACACTTATTTTTTTAAGATTTATTTATTTATGTATACAAGAGCTGGGGTGTAGGCCAGAGGTGTGGGGGGGTGAGAGGATTCACCAGAGACAGAGTGGGGCGCAGAACAGGAGGAATAACTGAAATACACTGTTGAGGGGAGCAGTGGACTGGACAGGCAAGATCTGCTGCGCCATGTGGGTCAGCTCCCTGGCTGGGGATTGAACTCATGCTGCAGATAGCTTCCAAGTGCTGAGACTTAACTCCTTGCACCATCAGGGAGGCCCAACATTTATTTTTAAAAACATATATTAGTACAAATATTATGAAAACAATTCCTTGAAATGGCATATCAAAGTCAAAAATACAATACTAATAAATCTGTATTGACATTTAAATATATTTTTCATTGTGTGACATAATGTCTTTCATACCAATGGATGACTGCTTTCTAATGTTTCACTCTTGTAGTGACTGTGAATTAATTAACTAAGGTGTGAGAGTCATCAGATTGTCCTTATTATTCTTACTTCTGATATTGGCAATAGGCAATGGTGTTTGCATGTAAAAATTGCATATGCTGTTAAGTGAAAGAATGGAGCCAGCTACCAATTTAGCAAATGAAAGATTTTTTTTTAATTAAGGTGAAATTCACATTATATATATATATATATATATAATTTCCATTTTAAAGCAGTGCTATTATATTTATTTTTCATACATTGATTTTTTTAATTTAGTTTAACACATATTTTAGAAATATATCACTGTAAAGCAATTCAAGATAAGCTATACCCAAAGCTGCCACTTTGGTATATTATTTTGAGTTGAAGGAAGTTGAGAAGCAGTTAATTCAGCCTAAAGACAGTTCCCCCAAAGGAACTCATCATAAATCCCCCCTCCAAAAGTTTCATCTACCAGGGAAGATTGACTCTTAGGAAAGGAAACTAGAAATGGACACCATACCCAGCCTAACTGTGTCACAAACTATCACATCATCTATCTAGTCTAGACTCTAGCCAGTTGTTTCTGAGGAAAATCTAGAAGTTGAGAGGAGCAAAAGAACTTTGAGTCAGGAGTCCTACACACAGAGCAACCTTCTGCTGAAAATCTGGGGGGAAGTTGGAGTTTTGTTCCTGTTCAAAATTGCTTACCCCCACCCTATTTCTTTAGAAAACAAACTCTCTATTTTGAGCCTTATAGAATGTGGGGTTTGTTGATTTATTTCATGCTGTGGGTGTGAGTTCGGAGGGTAGTTGTCTGTCCTCTGATGCCTCTTCCCTTTCACTCAAGGGCAGCACCAACCTTACCTAGCTTGGCACACCAAGCCAAATCTGCTGCATCCTTCCCTGCACTCCCCGGAGGTCTCCAACATCACACTTCCACCTGCTCCTGCACTTTCCAAGAGCTTCATTCCACCCACATGTAATAAAATTGGTTTTGGTGTAAAATAATAGAAAAAAGAAAGAGAAAATCAAGCAGTCCTGAGGATCCTTCTCTTGCTTCATAGTATTTGTACATCACAAACCTGGAGACTCCTTCCAACCTCTGTGTATCACTCTCTAACTTCCTTTCTAAGAACAGCCTCTAGGACCATCTTCTTGACCATTCTTTTTTTTTTTTTAAATATATATATTTTATTGTTATTTATATCTTTTACATTTTGTATTCCCCTTGGGTAACCCACCACCAATTCACCAGTGATCCATCTCCGTGGTCCCTTGTGTCCTTTTCTACTCCATTTTGTGCCCTTATCCTCCCCTTTCCCCCCACCCCGCCCCATGTCTCTCTCCTATTTGGTTTCCCTATAGTCCTGTTATGAGTGAAACCATTTGATTTTTTCTCTTTCTTTTTGGCTTATTTCACTGGGTATGATCCCCATTCTTTATGATATGATCTTTCATGAAATAGGGACTTCTCAGATGATCTAATTAAAATGAGATCACTAGGGTGGGCCCCAATTTTCTGTAACTGTTCTTTTTAAAAAAGAGGAAACCTGGGTACTAAAAGAGAAGCACATAGGGAGAAAGCCAAGATGTTGCCACATGAGAAGAGAACTTTAGCATCCTTGTTGGGGGAGGGGCACAATTCAGCCTATAACACTTAGGAACTTTGGCATCATTAACGACACTGAATTTGTATTAGCTATGAGAAAATAACCTAGATAACTACAGTTCATGTGTCTCTATAATTAATTTATTTGTGACATTAAAAATTCAATTTTATCACTTATGAGATGCAGTATTTTCACATTTTAAAATGTCTTAAATCCTGATGTATATTAAGATCTTGTGATAAATTGCAGTTATAATTGCAAGGTTTTCTCTTGCATTAGTGATACTTAAAATAATATGCTTAAAATAGATCACACTGTAAGTTCCCTGATATTTAACAATGTGTTTTCTTTTATGGTATAAGATAAATGTGTATAACTTGTACTTATCTAGGTCAGATGTGTATTTTTACTTTACCTAGCTAATTTTAACAACATTTAATACTCTTAAGAAATAGAAGACTTCCTTTAAACAGAAAACATGAAGTCAAAAATTGGCATGCTTGGTTTATCTAAAATTTTGATTGAAAATAAACTTCAACCAACAAAGTAGATGATCACTAAGCTAACCTAAACCTCTCAGTGCTTTAAGTATAACTTTTCTTTTGATCCTAAATCCCCAGTCACCTTTTGTAAATTTTAATGTTATTAAATTGATCAACTTTACAATATTCAACTCCTTCATGGATTGGTAGCAATAGAATTGTCACCATAAGTCAGCATTTTATGCCAAATCTCAAACAAGTTTGTGGATTGTTTATTTTTCAGAACTGTACCCATTATTTGAATCATGTGGTCTATGAAAGCTGTGTAAAATGCAAAGACATGGTCATTTCATTATTTGAATTATGTGGTCTAAAATGCATAAATCATAAAATTATATATGATTCTTTGTATTACAGATTTAAACTTGGCTCTCAAATTCTCTTCTCAAAAATATTTTAAGTGACTTAGCGTATTTGTATCTTCCCTTCAGATAGAGGGCTCCCCAATGCCATGTTAAGCACGTGTTGGCCATCTGTCATGTGTGAGTTTCCAATCAGATGGGTATACGTTATCCACAAACCCAATTCCTTGGAGAGGAAAGTCTAGGCAAAGCACATGGAATTACAACTTTCACTATATTGACTGGCATTAACAGTTATTCACAAATGTGTAACTGTACTTTATCTTGTGCTGGTAGATTAACATCCAAAAAAGTTGATTTATGAAAAGTTGGGGACATGTTGAGTCAGTACGATTCTTTTCAGGACACTTTGATCTTAGTTAAGTGAAGAACAACGAAACCAAGGGCACTGTATTATTTTTGTTGTTGTTTGTTTCATGTTTCAAATGGTCTCATTATGGCTAGTTAATGTTTCTTCTGTAGTCTCATTTTTATTTGGGGCTGAAATTTTAATTAGATTTTTGAGTTTTATTCAGTTGTCTTTTGGCAACTAAATGCACACATCTGCAGTCACTCTCTCTGACATGAACTTATGTCTTGATATTCTCCTTCCTAATCAATAAACTTGTACAGTTTTTCACTATTAGCTTACTACTAATGTAAGACTTTATAAAATATTTTGGAGTGTCTTAAAACTTATCATTTTATTATTATTATGACTAACCTCTTTTAAACATTGCTGAATACAGACCAGTATGTCATGCTTCATCGTCATTATTTAATTGAATATTGTTATATGGAGTGCTGTATTGTTAAACTTGTTTATGTAATTTCTCTTCATGATAGTTTCTGGTAGAAATTGGTCTATAATGTCACCTATGAGGAAGGCATTTTAAAGAACTTTACAAAACATTGCCAATAGGAATCAACTTGAAAATGTTATTACTACAATATTTAAGATAGCAGAATTATAGTATAGAATTTTGGGGTTATCAGAAGGTGCATAAGTTCAAGAGGCCTAGTGCTAGTCTGTTATTTGAAAAGTTCCCAAAGATAATAGATTTGATTAGTTTTCTAAGAAAAATTGTGTTTATTTGGTCAATTTCAGTATGAAATGGTGCAATAATAGACATGCCATTCCATTGTTCACTGAGTCCCATTCGAAAGGAAGATATGGTTCTGAGAAAGGAATTAGTTGAGTCAGTCTCCAACCTTGGAGTAAATGAGTCAGTGAAAAGCAAATTGCATGGATGCTCTAACAGCCTTACCAGAGTTGTGCAAAAGAAGTGGCCAGATTCTGCCTTACAGGAGAAAAGGGGACACAAACACACACACACACACACACACACACACACACACACTCACACACTCACACAGTACACACACACACACACACACAAGAACTAGGCTGAGAAGAAATAACTGCAGACATTATTTTCCTTATTAAGATAGTGCTTTTCCGTACCAAAATATACCAAAATACTTTCCTTGAAATAACATATAGATGAACTAAAAATGTGTAGAGCCATGCTATGATCCAGACGGGAGTAAATGCTGAGCAAGAAAAGGGAAGTGGCAACATATACCATTTTATTTTCCATTTTTCCAAAAATGCCAAATGAATAAATTATTTTTTTATTTTTTTCTACAAGTATTTATTTAGTTTTTTTAAGATTTTATTTATTTATGAACACAAGAACTGGGGTGTAAGCCAGAGGTGTGGAGGGGCTGAGAGGATTCACCAGAGACAGTGTGGGGAGCAGAACAGGTGGATCTACTGAAATCCGCTGGTAAGGGGAGCTGTGGGTGAGACAGGAGAGGTCTGCTGTGCCATGTGGGTCAGCTCCCTAGCAGGGGATTGAACTTGTGCTGCAGTGGCTGCCAATAGCTTCATAGTACTGAGACTTAATCCCTGTGCCACCAGGGTGCCCCTCTACAAGTGTGTATTTAGTAAAACATTTGATTGTTATATGGTATACGTACATATTCATCACAAAATAATGAGAATTCATAACATACCTATAACTCCAAACTGCAATTACAATATTACAGTCCAAATTGCTCCAATCATTCATCTCATTATAGCTGGTGTTTATAACTACCTTCTTCCATTTCCCATTTCATATCATTTGTATTCAAAAAGTATCTCAGTTGGTCAAGGTTCTTAATCTGCTGAGGTGACCCAAACCTTCATTCTGTAGTATCTGAGCCATTAGCAGTCCGGCATGTATTGGGTTGCCATGGTTTCCCGTTGCCTTTCATTACAGAACCTGGTAGCACTAAGAGATCTCCTAAGTGATCCCCTATGTTCCAAACACTCTTCCTTACCTGCATTGTATAACAGCAGCCAAGTCTGCTCTTGGCACTCAGCATCAATCAGCCAAGCCTTTACTATAACTCCCTTATTTGCATGATTTTTACACACAGGAGTACTTCAAAGTGGTCAGGTGACAGTCTTCATTGCCAGTTTAATAGTCATTGTTTTCTGGAAATTCCTCCCTTTGAAACTGAGATCTCTAGATAAGCAGAGCATAATATATCAGGGACAGAAAACTAAATTTTTGCAAATGGATGACAAGGAGTGATAGTGATTGATGCTGTTCAATTTACTATCTCTTGATTACTGAACTACAAAATGGCTATGGCAGAAAAAAAGTATATCATATGTAGGATATTAGGAGCATGCATGAACAGAGGCATTCCTCTATTTCTGTAATTGCCACCTAGTTGAGGCACATATCAATCTCAGCTTCTTAGTTTTGACAGGTCTTTCACAACAATTTAAGATATTAGCAATTGGATAACTGTACTATTTTTGCACCTGATGTGGCATAATTGAAACATATTACAAAGCATAAATTCTCAACCTGGTAGTATGAGATGGGTAAACAAAGGGAAATCTTAAATTCTTACACCAGTCCAGATATCATTCAGAAGCAGAATTTTGATAATATTGATACTCATTTCCAAGTGAAGAATGTACAGAGAAAACCCTCACTGTACTAATTAGATGTGTGAAAATCAGTTAGTCACTCATTTTCGCCTCTCTATTCATCAGTTTACTCATCATTGAAATGCATGCAATAATGATGCCTATTTTGTAGGGTTATTATTAAGATTATGTCAGTTAATATATAGAAGAGAATTTAGAACAGGGTTTGATGCAGAATTAGTGCTCCATGAACACTAATCATTATTAATATTACATTGTGACATAAACATTTTAAATTCCACAGATAATATGAAAAGGTACGTGATATAGTGGAACATTATGCACTTAGGAATAAGATATGCCTCACCTTTCATCTTCCCTGACTTAATGCCACTTTTTAACCAGTAACAACTATTGTCTTTTCAAAAAAAAAAAAATTGGTTTCCTTGCTTCTGTGAAACCATATTAACAATCTAATCATGATAGGTGGTTATGCAAGAAAGAACAAATATATTTATATCAATGGGCATATAGAGTATTATAAAAATGTGTGTTAAATAATGTTATAGTATATAATTTCATGACAAATCTTTTAACTTATTGCAAGTAGATTTTATAATCTAGGACATATTACTCGGAAAAGATTTTATCTTTAATATGTGGTGAAATCATTAGCAGTTAAATTTTATTATTATACATTCATATTATTTTAAAATGTAGCCCATTTATGAATAAAATCTTTAGGGGAAAATGTCTATTAACATTTATGTATAAGTGAGCATTGTGCATTTTAGAATTGCAGACACATAATCACTTAACTCTGTTAAGCTGATCCATTTCTTCTCATGAATAAGAACTAGACATTTTTACTTAGTTCATGGAATTATATTTAACTAGACAAATTACTTTGAAAATATATCTCTAGAATAGGTAGAAAGAGCTGCTTCTTGAAAAAAATACATTAATATCATGCAAATGCCTTTATTCTCAAGTGTGGATGGTGATAAAGGTCCACTTCACATCAATTTTAGAAAATGTGTGAAAGACGTATATCATTCATTTTCTACATAGTTCATTAAATGGATGTACAAATATTAATTTAAAGCAGTAATACCATTCTGCATATAATTTGTTATGTACTCAAAATAGCAATGAGATGTTTTTGATCTCTTCTTATTCTGAATGTGTAAAGTGCAATGCTACCATCTGCTAAGCAGTGCCGTAAAATTGTGTATATATAAAATATATAGTGCATATATTTAAACTATATATAATATGTATGAATATTATATATTGCATTATTATACATAATACTGTATCTATAATACTCAAATTTATAATTATTTTTTTTTAATTTAAATATATATATATTATTGTTATTTATATCTTTTACATTTTGTATTCCCCCTGGCTAGGATTTCTTCTTTTAAAAAATAATGTTTCATAACCCTGTATAATTGACCATGTTAGAAGATAAATTCCGTTTCCCTTTCTTTAAAATGTAGGGAAATTATACAACCGTTTAACACCATAAAAGGGTGTAAAATCAGTCACTCCTTGATTATGCATCTATTTCTATGACTAAAATACTGGCTTTCTCTCTCTTTTAATTTTGAGACATTGGTATAATTTTGAGATAGCATTTTTTCTTCTGTTCTTTGTTTTTATTTTTTCACTCTTAGCTTCTTAATCATTTTTTCAACAAAATCCTTACACATGAAACTTATTCCTCTTGATTCATTTTTTTGCTTACTGTGTACAAATAATTAAATGCATAAAACTATATGTGTATTTATTTATAACTAAATTATGAAATATATTAGGATACATAGCTACATTTCAAGTAAACATCTTCTAAAACCACATGTATAATTTTATCATTATTGGAGTTCAGTGTACTCTAAAATCATGAATACATGAGAAAATCTCATTAATCATATTGAATTCCCTTATTAAAAATGATTAAGAATGCAGTGTTTAACCATACAAATATTTTTTAAACAATAATATGCATTTAGTATTTAGCTTAATGTTTGAATAGAGTGCTAATGTTAGAGACACAAATAATAATGAATGAGTTTTTTGCGATAATGCTCTTGAAAGCTCTATAACTATATAGCAAAGCTAGACAGAAATGCTAAACTGAAAGAGTATCCTCTGCCTTTGTTCAGAGGAAGCAAGGAGATAGCTGTGTCTGCTGAAAGAAGGGACTCAGTAAGGCTATTATTCACTGGGAAAGACTGGTTTAAGTAGTTTCACCTAAAGGGAAATATATTATATTTTACACTTTTGCAATAGAAATAGTTTTGTATTATCAGCGACAAATATTTTCTTGAGAATAGTTAGTAAGGGTGGGGCTTACATTCAAGCACATTTAAATTATATAAACTATCATTTGTAAAACCATGCTGGATACTTTCCTAACACTTAATCCACTTAACACATTCTGTTCTCTTTCCCCAAAGGGTGGTGTTAAAATGGGAGAGAATAATTGTCATCAGAGAATTTCACTGTATTCCTCAGCAGTAATAAAACTATGTGCAGACATTTTTAAAAAAATTATTCAGAAATTTAGAGATTTTCCTTTATGGAAAAACATGAATATTATAAAGATTCTTAAACTGGGGAATATGTAAATGTACTATTTATAAATGTTAGATTTAACAAGAGAGTAAATAAATTCAGACTTTTTTTTTTTAATACTTAGACTGTTTATACTCCTTGCTTGGATTTATTTCACTTTGTTTCTGTTTTCCCATCAAATGAAAATTTAGTACAAATTCCTTCTAACTTTTGGATTATCCAAACATTAAACATCCTTATATATCCTTAAATTTCAGTCTTGAATCAGGTGTTATTCACACCTGTGACTATGATTCCCTTCAGTTTTTCATGAAAAAAGTCATGTAATTTCTTCCACATTTGGTTTTCTTGTATGTTTTTATAGAAAAGATCAAACTTAACTGATCCATATATAACAATAATTGTCTTTGTATTTTTATACTCCCAGTATATGCACCATTCAAAAAATATTATAGTTATTAATAAAATGACTGGACAAAATTTTGTTAAATATATTTTGAATTGGTTCAACAAAGTTTCAGAAATACTGGTTTCAAAATAGTTCTGAACAGCATCCTTTGCTTTAGAAGCTTCGTAAATTTCAAGTAGAAGTTGAAATTAGAACTTTAATTTCTGTATTCCTAACTTCATTATAGAAGAATTCTGATGTTTGGGTGCATAAAATCTACAGTATTTCAAAATGGTATCTAGAAAGTAGATAGAATACAATTAACATATGATTAACCTTCAAACAGATTTTTTTTTCTGAACTATAGCATTCTATGTAGAAAACCCCATTATCAGTTTTGATAATAGCTTAAAATAAACTAAAAAATAAAACTATCTCTAAAGATTAGCCTATTTTTAAAGTCTTACGCTTTTTTTTTTTTTTTTTTGGTATCCTAAGACAGCATTTATACACCCTCCTTTTACTCCAGGTATGTATGTATATTTTATAGATTTCCACTCTGTATGTTATTAAGGTAAATGAATATGAAAGGTGAGAGACTTCTAGTAAATGTAATTACTGTGTTTGACAAACCTTGAAGAGCTCGAAAATGTCATAGTGCTGTAACCTCAGGTTATAATTGATATCGCAAATGTTTCCTATGAGAGCGAGTGAGTGAAGGCTATATACAGAAATTATAGGAAGCAATTGAGGACTAGACTGAAATCTTCAACTGAGTGATGAAACATCTTTACCAGTGATTTTTGTTATGCTTCAATTACTTACATTTCAATTACACTTTCTAATACCAACTCTCATCTTTATCCTGTTAAAAACGTTCAATAGCTATCCTTTTCTTATTAACCATGTAGTGGAAAAGGCAAAATATTTTCGCAAACGCCTATATTTTGAAGAGGATTGATGGTGGACTTAAGTGACATTTACATTTATGAGCAAATTGCAGGTTAGTTACAGACTCATACTAGTCACAGATACTAACTAGTTGCCATTGTTTATGTGAAAAATATTTTGAACAATTTTTCAAGTAAAGTAGATGTATCAGTTTTAGAATAAGGAAGCATTTGTCCAAAGTTTACTGTTCTTCAAAGCAAACTAAAATGAAGATCAGGATGATGGTGTGAAAATACTAAGTAACAAAGTTAACATGGTTAAGTTGCTATTATTTCAACTCTCTCACTGTATACCTTTGTATCCTTTTTATTACTTAATTTATAAATTAACCTAATATACACACCTAGAAAGTGCCAACGTTCATGCCATATCCTTAGAAAAACAATGTCTACTCACATTCTTTTTTAAGAACAATCTTGGACCAACTGCATCTGTATCCCTGGAACAGATTTAACATAAAGATATCTGTGGTTCATCTCCACTGAATTAGGAGCAGGTAATGAAGCTCTTGGAGTGTCTGGTCCTCTATCGCATGGTTAAATAAAATAGAATTTAAGAACTCTAAACAATTAAACATTGAGAATAGTTTGTTTTCAAACTTAGTCGGTGAGTAAGTACAAATGTTACTTAATTCATTTTATCCTATTTTAAGTCATGGGATTAGGTCTTGATTTAAAAATTAAAATTGATTTTACTATAAATGACCTGTAAGTATTTTATAAACGTTGACATTCCTAATTTCCTCTGCCACTTCACAGGTGACAAACATATTTTGTATGAACTGTATATTAATCTAATGTTTACTTATAATTTGATAAAACAAATAATATCTATTTGAATTTTGTTAACTATAAGTAATACATGTCTACAGAACCTGTCAGACATGAAATGTCCTTTATTTTTAAAAATATGGAAAGTTTTTTTTATGTTGTTACCCTTGTGAATGAGATATAATTATTTGTTCTTAAAATTTGAATATAGTCAAAAAGTTTTTAACTTTCACACAGCAGTTTCCAACCACATAAAATAACTTAACAGTGCTTCTGTAAGTTTTAGCTACTGGTATCATTGTTGCTGCCAACAGTATTTTTATTTTATAGTGACCCACTTTAAGCTCTTGGTTCTAAATGAGTAACCTGTCTGTATCTAGAAAAAGCTGTCACTTAAACTTCACTGATTATAATGTCTAGGATCCAAGAGGTGGCAGCAAAGAAGTAATTGGAAATTCTTTCTTTGTGGTGATTTGCCAACAAAACAGATCCATCTAGAATAATACATAAAGCAAGGCAATAGGGTTGACCAAGACACAAAGTTAGATTATAGAGGGCAATTTAGAAAATATAAACCTGGAATCTTTAAACAGAACATCTTAAAATATAGCAACCCAATAGCCATCTATCTATCTAGCTAGGTAACTAGCTATCTGATATATAACCCAAAATATCAGTTACAGATGTTAGCGGAGGGAAAGTTAATAACAAAGCAAGGAATAAAAATCCAAGGCTTTATACTAAGAGTTCCAGAAAGTCAGGTTGAAATGCAGTACCCAAACTAGTTATCAATGGCCAACTGTTTCAATTTTGTACAATATTCTTATGTGGTCTTGAAAGATGGTTATCCTCTATGAATATTTCAGAGTCACTTAAAAAAGCCTGTTAAATATAAGCAACTAATAAGTCTAATCTAACAAAAATACCTTCATTCTTATGATTAGCTCAGTATTGCAATATATGCTAAAGAAAGAAATAGAGAAAATAACAATGTTTCGAAAAAGTTGAATTTGCTCAAAAGTGCTAATAATCTGAGTGTAAGCATCTAAAAATAATATCAAAATATTTTTTAAAAAATATAAGCCATTCTAGTAAAATACTATGAAAATTCAATGTACTTTTTAAAACTACTCATAGGTCAAACCAAAAAAGTCAAAAGATGAAGAAAAATCAATGACAAAATCAATCAATTTTAACTAATACATGAATATAAAATTCTGCCTCTAACAATGGAAAAAATATATTACTTTTTTAAATGTATGTGGAGTAACATATACAAAAATAATTGTGATTGAGCACAAAGTAAATCTCAATAATCTTAGAGAATTGGTATCTCATATAGTTCATTCTACTTTGATATAGGCAAATTAGAAGTTAATAAAAGTTAGAATACAGTTCCAAATATTTGGATTTTTTCTAAAGAATTATTCCTTTATTGTAAGATTTGTTAAATTGATTTATTTTTGTGTAGAGGAAATGGGGTGTAGGCCAGAGGTGTGGGGATAGGGGCATGTTGGGAGGGAGTGAGAGGATTTACCAGAGACAGAGTAGGGAGCAGAACGGACAGATCCACTGAAATACACAGGTTATGGCAGCAGGCAAAACAGAAGAGGTCTGCTGCGCCATGTGGGTTATCTCCCTGCTTGGGGATCAAAGTTAGGCCAATGTGCCTCGCGAGGTTGTCACAGTGATAGTACTGAGACTTAACTCCTAGGCCAACCAGGAAGTCCCTATTCTTAAAATAAGTCATAGTTAAAGAATTAATGGAGATAAAGAAAAACACAATTGCATGACAATGAAAACACCATGCAAAAATCTTATAGAATATAATGAAGCAGAGCTTAAAGAAGAATTTATAACTTTAATAACATATTCTATATCCATGTTAATGAACTTGTTCCTTAATAAGTGTTAATGTTTATAAATCAGAGAGTCATTGTATACAATGTCTGGTGATGTTCTTGATGTTCTATAAAATATCCAAATTTTAAATATCACTGAAGTTTTTTTCCACGGGAAATAAAGACATACTCTGCCATATCAATTGTAACACCCACCATTTAAGCTATTATAATGAAATATTATAATAAAACAAATAAATTCTAATTCAAATATGATACATCATTGATTAAAACTCATTTTGAATTCAATGTTAAAATTTTGAAAACAAAGTTCTTACAGCTGATAAAATGCAGCAGTTTAGTCTGTATCTGATAAAAATATCAACATTTTCTTTTTAAAAATAAAAGGCATAATGATGATATAGCTGAAACTTCATTATAAGCAGGTAGAAAAAATAAAAACATACATTGTTCCATGTGTAACTATTAAAGAGAAATGATTGCAAGGAAATACTAATAAAGTATCTAGCACTATAATTTATTGAAAAACTCTCCAACATGTAATAAAGTCCTATAGATGTTATTTTGTACAATTTTTTTTCATTGTTTTCTAGATACTTCAATCTAGGAGTTAATTTCCTTTTGATCCAGTGGTTAGATAGGAAATGGTTCTTTATGGCTTAATTCTAAGTTATTACATTGTCACCTAGAAAAATCTTGATTGTGCTTTCTTTGTGGTTCACCACTGCTCCCTCAAGCTTGGCATTCCTGCTGCTCCCCTAAAATATGAACTATGAGACTATCTCAGGTTCTGAGCATTGCTGTCTCTGGGTCCTACTTTCTAAAATAATCATATTACCTACTTCCTCAACTTTTAAGTTTTTATTTAAATACTTGCTTGTTCAAACACTAAGCCAAACTGCCTCTCTTGGCAGATTTAGTGTAGAAAAGGTAAGTTTTTAAAAAAGGTGCTTCTATTTTCTCAGTGAAAAAGAGATTTTCATCCCAGGCATCATGAACTTAATACCTTAAAGAGCAGATACAATATAACATTTATTGGAAGAAATCGTATAAGAGAAACAATTTAAAGGAAACTCAATGACCAGAGAGTTATTCCACAGCACAAGGTGGGCAAAAAAGTCCCATACAAGGTGAATCCAAGGTTCCAGCAGAGAGGATCCTGGGTAGGCTCTGGGTGGACAAGACTCTTCCCCACTGTTACATACTTATCCTTCAACCTAACCTGGGCTACAGGGCTAAGTGACAAGAACTGTTTTAAGGCAACTTGAAGAATATTGGGGATGGTGAATATTCAGGTCCAAATTCTGCGGACTGGGCCTCCCTGGTGGCACAACAGGTTAGCGCAGCGCTGTGGAGCTGTCCGCAGCTGTGACACGAGTTCGATGCCCAGCTGGGGAGAATCCCACATGGCACGGCAGACCTCTCCTGCTTCACCCACTGCTCTCCTCAGCAGTGTATTTCAGTCTATCTGCCGTTCTGCTCCCCACTCTGTCTCTGGTGAATCCTCTCACCACCTCACACCTCTGGCCTGCACCCCAGCTTGTATGCAAAAATAAAATCTTTAAAAAAAAATAAAATAAATTTTAAAAAAATTCTGCAGACTGAGGGCTCTGGTAAGAGCCTGACCTATCAGGACATCAATTTAAGACCTTTGCTGCCCAGTTAAGACATCACCATTGAACTGTCTGTGGGGAAGGAAATGACCCGCCACGTCACTTAGTTTTGTCTATAATCAGAGCTGATTTTATCACCCGAAAACAGAAGCAGGGTTATGTTGAGATGTGGTTTTAAGTATGAAAATGTAAAAATAAATGTATCAGAGAAATTCAGTGGTGCAATTTGTTAGTACTGAACACCAATTTGAGAATGAGGGTTATGAACTTAAAAAGAACTTAACTAAAGTATGGTTTTATCAACTTGATATGGTTGATTAGCAAGTGCCAAAGGTATTGATAATGTTTGTAAGGGAGTGATACATCACCAAATCTAATATGTGTAGGCAAAGAACAGAAAATATAAAGGGAGTGATGAATCACTAGTGAAAGAGAAATGTGGATTAGTTAAGTGTTACTGGCATTTTTATTTCCTCCCAAAACATCACAAAACTTATTTTTAATTAGTCTAGATCATTTTCTGTGATTTATTCAGCTGCATTCAAGATTTTAAAAATATCTGATTTCTTGAACGCTAGTGACTTTGCTCTAAATTCAATATATTTACATATTGTTAGTGGCCATGACAGTAATTTTCCTACAATCCCTCCACATCTTAGAATTTGCTTATTCCAAAAACAAGAATACATTTTAAGTAAAAGTAACATGACAAATGAAAAAAAAAAAAAACAAGGAAGATATATATGAGTACTCAAAGCTCTCAGATATCTTTTGTAGGCTTAAAGTTGATCCTATTCTATTTTTCTTTCTAACCTCAGCAGAAATGACAACTATGCTTAACTGTGCTCTTGGGCAATCCCCACTAGTTCTGTCCCTGTTGCCACAAATGGCAAGAATTCATCTCTCTCTCTCTTTTGTTTAATAGCACGGTAGTATTCTATTGCATCTGTATACCTCATCTTCTTACCCATTCGTCATTGGAACATTGGTTGTTTCCACAGCTTGCCTATTGTAAATATTGCTGTAATGAACTTAGGAGTGCAGGTTTCCTTTCAAATTGATGTTTTTGTGTTTTTCAGCTAGATACCAAGACATGGAATTCCTGGATCATATGGAGGATCTATTTTTAGTGTTTCGAGAAACCTACTATTTTCCAAATGGGCTGGCCCTGTGGACATTCCCAGCAACATTGTAAGTGAGCTCCTTTTTCTCCGTATCTTCACCAACACTCATTGTTTCTGGCCTTTTTGATGTGTGCCGTTCTCACTGGTGTGAGCTGGTGGTTTTAATTTGTGTTTCCATGATGATTAACATTCATATAATTTCATGGCACAAATGTGATTTGTATCCTTGTTTTGCACAGACAAAATTAAGGAAGATGGATTTTAAGTAGCTGCTCAAGAGTATCAAGCTAGTTGTTGACAATGCCATTATTCAAACCAGGAAGTCTAGGTCCAGAAGTTATGTTTTAAGTTTTACTGCCAAGTGTCTCCCAGAAAAAGTGATTCGAAAAAATACATTGGGAATATTCATAATAAATTTTTGCTTAGCTAGAGTTTATGAATTCTGGATCTGATGCTATCCAAATAAACCAGTAGGACACCAATAATAATACTAATAGGTACATTAATTAAAATTGGGAGTCTAGAATTATACTGCAACTTAACTAAAATAGATTTTATTTAAATAAATTGTTTTGATTACAGAAACTGTTTTCTTTAATATTAATAGAGTATTAAGCAATCAGTGAATTTATTATTTCTTAAGTAAATTAATCTACTTTTCAAAGCTATGGTACTTCAAAAAAATTTTTAAATATAATCTGGTTTACATAAACCTCTAGCAGTAGACTGTAACATGTGACAGAAGATAATAGTGATCACTGGGTAAATTTTGTTGAGACTAGAAATGTCTACATATATACTACTTATAAAAGGAGTCTATTATCCCTACAATGGCATAGACAGAGATATGAAAGTAATTTCCTGAAAACATATATTTGTTAAGCACATATTTCTTTTTAACTCATTATATCATTTAAATACTCAACTTCTTCTTAGAGGATTAGTGCCAATTTTCCATCCTATAAATGAGACGTGAAATTACTTGGAAATTAATTTTGTAAAGATCACATAGAAATAACACCATCTGAATTTATATCTAGTTGGTTGACTTATTAATAAACAGACTCCAATCTTGAGGAAAGGACATGTTTACAAGTGTGAAAAAAAAAAAAAACTCTTTAATGTTAAGCATTGCTCAGAGGTTAAAAGAAGAAATTATGGTCTTAAAAAACAGTAAGCAATGACTGAAGACAAATGTCAGAGGTTATTTTTAATTTATTAATAATGTGTCTCTGTTGTTGAAATCTGGATAGGAAATTTGGGGATGATTTTTTTTTAATTATTTTAATTACAGTGAGTAGGAAATGGGATTTAATAGACATTGGAATCTATGAAAAGGCTAAATTTTTGCTAAATATATTCATATTATTATGTTCAGTGGTAACTGATTTGGTGCTATGTAGTGATAAAATAGATAGGAAAAAGTAAATATAAAAGAACTGTAAATGTACCTAGTTCAGGAGATTAAAAAGCAAAGATTTCAATCAAAAGTTTTAATCACTTATGTATACCCAACTCTGGAAGTTTCAAGTATTATGCAGTTTCTGTCAGATCCATATAAATATCCCTTGAATATATTATACATATAAAATATATAACTATATTAGATATATGTTTTATAATATATATTACCTGTATGTGTATATGCGCAATCATTTAAAAATGTATATATATACACTCACACACATGTCTTTGAGAGTCAGGAGTCTACCATTGTTTTAATTTAAAAACTTGCTTGTAATTTTTAGTATATAATTATGAGCAAAAAAATTGAGTTTTTGGATAGTTTATTATAATATGTAAAATCGTAAGTCTTTCTAAACTACCCAGATAATATTTTGAAAAGAAAATGAATGTATTTCTTTGATAAATTTTCTCCCACTTCCACCTTCAGGGCAAGCTAATCCTTTGAGCCTATCGGGGCAATCTGAAGAACAATTTGGGAAAAATTCTTTATTTGGAGATTTATATCTAGTATTTAATACTTGTTTTACTATGGGCTTAAAAGTGATGTTCTTTACAAATCCAAGCATTTCAAGTCAGAATTGGACAGTAAAATTGCAGATTTACTTAGAGCCATTAATTTTGTGTTACTGACATTGGCAAGATCTATTTTTCTTGTGTTCGCTCTTATGTCCTCAGGTCATTTACATGCTGCCTTGGGATACTCTTCTAATTTTTCAGTAAAATTTAGATTCTCCTGATTAATTTTTCCTGCTATTCTTTGTCTCCCAGTGGGCCCGTATTTCTTTTTAATCTCTTTTCACTGAGGGAATACTCCTCCTACTTAACTGAATTAGATGATGGTTTAAACACATTATTATTAGAAAGATTAAAAAATATACCACAGGGCAACTAATTGCTTCTTTGTACAATGAGAAGAAAGTATAAAATGCAAGAGTATAATAGCTACATCTTAAGTGAAGCTAGGAAAAGCATGTTTTATTTACAATACAGGCACTAATCCTAAACCTTTGCATAGCAATTCCTATGCTTCTTTTACATTTACTATGTAAAGGAAGAATGTGACTTACTAAGGTGAGAATATTCCCAAATTTGTTGCTAGGTTGAAATTAGAAATCCAGTTTCTAGCTCAGTTCAACAACCTTAGTATATTTCCTGTTGGATGCAAAGGTTATTTATATCTAAACTTTCCTTTTTGATATTTTCAACACTACTAAATTCAAAATAAAACTAGAAAGTTGTTTGGCTGACAAGGAAACAAGATGAAGGATCAAAGTCCCCTCTGGAAGCAACCTATTGAGGAGCTTACTGAGTTCTGAGCAAAGCTGTGTGCTCTGCTTCTAGTCACTCCTTGTAGAATGACCTTCATGCCAGAATTTCAGGGGTGTTGAGAGCATCAATCTGGTACTATAATCATTAAATTCTTTCTCTGGAGTGCACTTCATATGAAGGATATTCAAGTGTAGGACAGACTCTCTATTCCTAATGACTTTGAAGTTGCAGCTTTGTATTTTCAGATAAGATAAAATAGAGACAGGGAGAAGTAAACAACAGTTTACTATGCAGAAAGGATCTAACTTTGCTCAAGGCTGTTTTCTTCTAAGAGTGATATATCAGGAGACTACAAATCTATAATATATAATATGGTGATAGGACTGTTTCATTATATTTTGAAATATGAATTTCCTAAAATCATTTGACCTACATGAGGTCTAAGGAATTACATACCAAATAAATAGGGGACAATGTAATGTAACTGGACACTCATCCTATCATTAACATGATAATGTTACCCATGAGTCCTTGCTGCACAGAAAATAAAGCATAAACTCCTTATTTCCTTACAAAGTATAGCAAAATATTTTATCCAGCCTTTTCCTCCCACTACAATCTTACACAGATCCTGGGCTCTAGGTGTTCACCCATCATCTCTCTCCAAATACCAACTCATGACTCCTGTTTTGTCTTTGTTTCACTTTCTTCCTAAGATAGCTTCTTTCATTAAGTCCTGCTCTAACACTTTCATCTTTTCAAATCATCACACTGTCATGTAATAATGACAGCCACAATTGCCAGAAATTTTACAAAATAATTATTAGGTGTTATGTGTTGAAAATGTATTGCTTCTTTCAGTATTCAAAATAACCCCATATGTTGGGTACTATTACTTTCCTACTTTATTACAAACTCCATAAAGAGTTTCACGAGCACTTAGTAAATACTGAAGGATTAATTGCCTTTTTACATAGGTGAAAACGTATGATTAAAGTGATTGAGTGATTTGGTGAAAGCAAACAAATAACATGTGGCAGAGTAGGAGCTGATCTTGGAGTGCCTGTGCTTCGTTACAATGCTGGGGTAATCCGTTTAGCAGCAAACACTTATACATTATTTTATTTTATCCTGAAATATATCTAAAATTGGGAATTCTCATCTTTAAACACAGATGAAGACAGTGATTCAAAAGACTCAGAACTACAGATAAAATCAAGATTTGTATGCAAATCCAAGTTCTACTGACTTTGATCATCTCACAAGATAAATAGATAAATATTCAATGGTGCTTAAAACTTTCAATATCCTATCTAACATCCTATCATTTGGTGTTAATTCTACTTAAACATTCTGGGCAGAAGTTTGGGCCATCAGAGACATGTTGAAATGTATAATGCTTTGGCGTCAGAATAAACCATCAATCTATTTTGTGTGGTTTAGTGATAGGATAAAATCCACTGCAGAACTAATCACATTGATATTGCTAAAAAGAATTATTATGATGGAGGAATAATATTAAATAGCAAAAAAATCAATTTGTCAGAAACAAATATAATCTGTTTTTTTCCCAATATTTGAGTATATTTTCTTGCATTATGTATATTTTCTGACAATTATCTCTCTTATTGTATCATTGGAATGAAAGACATTACTTTCCGTTGCCATGATGCAAATTTCCTTAGTGAGTGATTAGATTGATTTGCTGGTTAAATCGCTCTGCTAAATGATTGTGAATGGTAAACTAGACTCAGTAAGGAAATGACACTAAACTACATTGTGTCTTGTTCTATAACTGAGCTAATCAAGAACATTGTTGAGAAAACAACTGGATCACAATGCTTTAGAGGAGAAATAACTTTCAACTCAGCCTTGATGCTTTTATCAACTAGTTTTTCGTTTATAAAATTGAAGTCTCTGAATAATAAAAAACTTTACAGGCAAAATATGTCCCATTATCAACAATATAATTACTAAAAACTGTTAATGTAAAAGTTTATAGACGTAAACAACACCATTTTTAAAGAGACCTTCACATTATCAAAATGCGTATTCAAAAAACTGTATATCAGCTGACATTCTGTCAACCAGAAATCTCAGTTAATCTGGAATAATATATTACTGTAATGCATCATAAAATAGTTTAAAAAATAGTTTAAAATGAAGAATTGAATGCACTGGAATATGTTGGAATACATTCCCCCAAAACTGAAATATAAAGTTTGTGTTTTGTAAAATTGAACAGTGAAATATTTCCCCTGCACTCATATAGTCTAAAATTAGAATCTTATATTTTCCAAATAAAGCATTACTTCCTCAAACAACATAACTCACCATAAAAGTTATCACTTGCTTGAATACCTACACTCTTAAATCTTTACAGTGTACCCAGTATAAATTCAAGTATCTTGTATATATTTAATGTGTCATATATATGTCATAGATTCTATCTATCTATCTCGCTAGCTAGCTAGCTAGATATCTATCTATGATACCTCTGTTCCCTCTACTTATTAAAGCTATAAATTAAGTCAAACTATTATCTTAAAATCTTGGAACCCAAATCATCAGTTAATCATCCTGTCTTTTCTTGGCTTTCTTCCTCTACTCCTTCACTTCTCCCCTCCATCTCCCCACCCTCCTCCTCTTCTTTATTGAATACTCTTAAAATTCCATGTGATGTGAAGAGCTGAGACTTCAGTGATAATCCTGGGTCATCCCTCCACTCCCCAAAAAAGACTTAGAACTACAGCATTATTTAATCTAGTCTGCTCCACTTATCAGAATACTTGAATTGTCCAGCTCAGGATTTTCATCTTCCTGACCTAGATCTTCAAAGACACAGGCATACTTTTTCACTATTACATATCTTAACATTGACTAATGCCCAAATTTGACATTAATCAACCTATCAAAGGTCTTTCCTCCATAGTTCAATTATTTTATTCCCATAGTTAGATATTTAAAATTAGCTCCTCACTGATTTTACATTGTCTAGCGTGTATTCCTTCTAAAATAATTTACATATGAATCTGATTATGTCAGTCAATTGATTAAAATTTGTAAATATCTCTCTGTTAGGTCCAAGATATAACATAAACATCTCAGCATCATATATATATATAATTCCTCAAATTAGCTGTCACTTTATTATTTTGTGATTTTTGTCACTCCTAAATATAGCTGTACAATACTTCTACCCTTTTTAAATATCATATCTTCAATCATGGGCCAATTTTTCTTTCCACCCAAATTATGCTTTCTATTTCTGTATTTAGATGACTTTTTCAATGCAACATTTATTGATTTCTGGATTGAATTCTTACTCTCATCGGTTAGATTCACACCTAAATATTTATTTACTTAAAATTGTCTCTTTTATTTTTAGTTTGCAAAATTTATATTCATTGAGAGCAGGGATACCATTAGTGCCAAGTATAATTGGTTTTCAATCCTTTTTTTCCCTCTCTAGTTTCATGATATACTTTTTTTCTTTAATAGTGATACGATGACTGGTTATTTGCATTGTTTTTGTTATGAACTAAGTTGGCCTCTTGGCTTTTCTCAACTAATAATCTGTCTTTTTGCATCTCTGTTGTATTTTCCTCTGCATAAAGGACTTAGGATATATTGCATACATATTTATTTATGTATCTATATTTTGCAAAATATGAAATATTAAGTGAGAATGCCATTATCTTTTATAAAAAGTTATAAAACACTTTTAGATACCACTGCTAAGTGCTGGCACAAGACACCACAAAGCAGTACAACACAAACTGGAGTAAATAGTGTATCAAATAACCAACAATATACAATCTAGACTCGATTTTGAAACTGAGAATGTTAGAAATTTATACAAGTAATTTCTTTTCCTTCTTTAAGATTTAACCTATTCAACATAATGTGTTGGGCTCAAATTCATGAGTCACTTAAATTTTCTTCATATTTTACAGTTTAAAAATCCCAGCTCATCTGTTATGAAACACTTTTTGTAAGGTAGCAATGCTTTTATAATGCACACGGACTTTTAGTATAAACAGAAGGAACTCTCAATTCCTTAGAGTTTAGAAATTCCCCCTGTCAATGTAATTCTGCCCTTCTGCTCTGGTTTTAATGTTCCTTAAAAAAAAAGCTAATTAATGATTTAAATAGGACACTAAGGAATTTGAACAGGTTGCTCTTCCCTGTGATAGCACTTTAAATAATATGAAGCATCTTGCACTTATTACAGAGTTATCAGGCTTGCAACTCTTTAGAGGAAAAATATAAGGGTAGACTTCCCCAGAGGACCTCTTAATGAAATGCAGTATCTCTTTGAGGAACATGTATAGCTAAGCAAGTTCATAGAATTTAACATAAATATTTTGTCTTATATATCAAATATGTGGATGAAAGTATTTGTGTAAATATGTATATGTGTGCAGGCTATTGTAATAGCTTAAACAAAATATAAAATAGTAAATTATTATTGATAGTATGTATACAGTTTTGTCATTGATGTGGGGCTGAGGGCAAAGAATAATTAGATTGGTATGGTGTTTCCTCCTGATTCAGGATTTGTAGGGTCCTTAGAGAACATTGGTAACAGCCTTTCAGAAGTACTGATTACAAGGTGAGATGTTCTGCATATTAATTATAGGTTTTTACTCAGAGGATGTAGAAAAGGATCTAACACTATTTAAAAGAAATGGAAAAAAAGCCAAAAATGCTTTGGATTGGGGGAGTCAAGCAATTGTCTTTGAGTATAATGATTAAGATGTACTTGGACTAAAGCAAGTTAAATTGCTGACAGTACAAGGTGGAAACTGATGAAATCAATTATATCACTTGTTTAACAATTCACTAGTTCTCTAAGCGGGAATGTACTGGTACTGAAAGGTAAGGCTTTAATCAATGTACTACTGTATTATTGTTGATCTATAAATACAAAGCCTTATTTATATGAAATCACATAGACTGAGTTTTAAGAAAAAATAGTATTCTATATAGAAATATTTATAATAATGAAGGGATAATTACCTCTTTAAAAACAACATAAAACTATAGAATGCAAATTTTTTCATTTGAGAAATATTGGCCACATGTATAATACCTGGCCTTCATACTTTACTTTGGATGCACAGCACTTGCATTTATGAAACTACATGAATAAGAGAGAAATAAACATTTCCTGTTATTATTTGCTTTGATCACTGTTTCATATAGAATGCAATCATGTGTCTGGAGTTTTAATATAGTACTAAGAATTAAAAATTTAAACAGGATTACATTGTTGAGGTCAGATTCTTTATATAAAAATGTCATATCCTAATTTCTTACATATAGTTAATCATTGTTGTCTTGGTTGAATAGACCATATTTTCCATTCATTTGAAGTTTTTCAACTTGTAAAAATATGAGAGGGAGATTATTTACATTGACTTAAAATTTTGTTTATCAAATATTTATTTGGCAAACATTTACATTCATTAAATGCTTTCATACTCACTAAGTGTGCATTAGATAATTAAGGAAAAATAAATCTTAAATGTTTGGCTTTCGTTCAGTAGTTTCCAGGGTTTTCAGTGGGAAATGACCATCATACAGTAGAGAGCAGTTTGATAATTCAGCAAAGATATATACTAAATTTAGAAAACATAAGAAAAGAAAATGCTATGACTAAATTATTAAAGGCTACTTGCAGAATGGGTGCCTTTTATTTCAAAGTTATAGCTGCTGAGTTGATCATGTGACTTATTTTTATTAACCTATTAATATTGTTTATTACATTAATGAATTTTTAAATATAAAGATAATCTTGAGTTCCTGAAATAATTTCCACTTGATTGAGCTCTATAATCTTTTTATATGTTGTTGAATTTGGGTGGCTAATACTTTTGTTGACAAATTTTACATCTACATTTATGACAAATTATTTTCTGCTTGTTTAAAAAGTGATGTCTGTGACTAGCTTTAGCATCAAGATTACTAATAACATAAAATGGGTAGGCTTGATTTCCTTTCTCTTCTACTTTCTAGAAGAATTTATAAAGAATAGGTATTTTATATATTAAGGAAGTCACAAAGTTTATTCAGGCTCAAGGGAAGGTTGTATACAATACAGTGGCAACAGATCAGGATGAAGTCTTGTGTCAGACTTAATCTTTACAGCACTAACTACAGTTAAAGTGTACAAAAATTGGGCCTCTTTGGTGGCCTGGCAGTTAAGTCTCAGCACTACCACCAGCATGGGCCTGAGTTCAATCCTCTGCCAGGGAGTTAACATACATGGCACAGCAGACCTCTCCTGTCTCACCTGCTGCTCCCCTTAGCAGGGTATTTCAGTGAATCTACCTGTTCTGCTTCCCACTTTGTCTCTGGTGAATCCTCTGACACCCCTTATTCCACACTTCTGGCCTGCACCCCAGTTCTATGCAAAAATAAATTAAATCTTTAAAAATAAATAAATAAAACACATCTGTCAGACTAATTTGTAAACAATTGAGTGTGATATGATAGCAGAAAGACACCTGAGGGAGTTTCTGCATGAGAATATTTTTAGCAGGACCTATCTAACCCATTTGGATGGCCTGTTACACATAACCTGGAATATGTGGATTTATAGGATGTGACTATATAGAAACTGAAAGTATAAACAAGAGTCCCAACCTTAAAATTGTCCTCTACCTTACACTTTACATTTAGAATGTTTTGTTATTCAATGTCAACGTGTGTCTTAGTGTAAGGAAAGGGTTGGGTTGGAAACTGCATCTAATGATAGAGTATCTTCCAGAAATAAATGTGTGTGTGTGTGTGTGTGTGTGTGTGTGTGTGTGTATGTTTTTTGCTTTTTTCTCACTAAACATTAGTATATTTTTGGTTGAGGGTAACATCTGTGATTTCTGTGATAATTTTGATTTTTGTATAACTGCAGTTTTTAATCAGCAGTCAACAGCAGAAAGGTTGTGATTAAGAAGATCCTGTCCATAATAGCAACAATGATAAGCCATAAATACTTGAGAAATGTTATCATATAAAATATATGGCATTCAATCAACCCACAAATGTTCCCTGGAAAATATAAAAAAAACTTCATTAAACACATAAAGGTATTTTTTAAATGAGAAGAATAAACATAATAATGATATCACCTCTCCCTAAATTATTTAAAGATTAATGAAATTCCAATAAAACTCCATGTTGGATATTAATTTTAACTTGCAACAATTACTAGTGAGTGCAATGAAAAACAGAATAGGGGAAGAAAGAAAAGAAACTTATTCTTACAGTTCCCTACCACACTGTCAAAAGCTGAGAAGATAGTGGTCCTTCTAAGAATATCCAGGAAATATTTTCAGTGCAGTGACCAAGAAGAGATTCAATCTAAAGAGTCATTAGAAATGGTAACCTAGAAGCATAACTGATGACAGTAAAAAGGGGAGTGTTGATTATCAAGATTCAGGACAATGTGAAGCTATAAATTCAAAAGTAAAAAGTACTCTTAACACAGGATACTTGTAAAATAATCTCAAATATATTTTTCTTGAATGCACATAGAATGTTCTGTCTGAATATATGCCTTGGAATTAAAACCCCTAGACTAGTAGTGCAGTGCTGATCAATATAATAAATTATAGATAATAGATAGATAGATAGATAGATAGATAGATAGATAGATAGATAGATAGATAGATATCTCCACTTAAGCATCACCTATTTTAGGACACATCCTCTTAGTGATTGTCATCTTGGGTTATTTGGGCCTCATTTCATTACTAAGTACATAAATATACACCTATCTTAGCATGTATGAAAGAGCAAAGTATCTATTATTTCTTGCTAAAACACTAATGTCTTGGGAGCAGATACTAATTCTTTGTACTTTAATTTTCCTAATATGTCCCAGTGCCCAGCAGAATGTATGAAATATAATAGGCATAAATAAATATATATCCTGTTAAGAAAATGCATGCATGATAACCAGTGAGGAATTACCATTTCTTGATTCTGATATTGCACAGAAAATAAACTAATATTTCATCTTCCCAGGAAATTTGACCATATAGTTATCAGACTTTACACATTTTACAGAAAGAGAAATTGCTGTTCTGTTAATTAGCAGTTCAAAGTCCTTCAAGTTTTAACTTCATGGTAAAAACCTGTGATTTTTTAAAAAAACAAAAAAATGGTAACTTGGAGAAACAGGAATGGAACAAATAACTTTCCCTAATCAGATTTCACAATTCAAAATAATTGGAAATATAATAAAGCAGTTCTTTATTAATTAGGGGAAGTGAAAGCTAATATTTATTAAATAATTCTAGAATGCAGGTGTCCTGAGGCGAACTCAAGAAACACAGAAATTTCCCCTGGAGCCAAAGCACAAAAGCTCCTTTAATCTTGATTTTCAGTAGGAATGGAGACAGTGAAGGTGGCCTCAAGATCCTTCCGGCCTTTTGGGTACCAGAAAACTTAGCATTTGAGAAAATGAATTTAAATAATTGTATAACACCATTCAGCAAAGTTAAATACCAATTTGATGAAAACAAGCAAACAGAATTAAGTGTCATATATTTCAGATGTGGCTGAAATTATAAAGGAAAAACTATCTGGACATACATCTTTCACTTTCAATATTTCAATTTCATGTATTTTTAAATAAAAAAATATAAAGGAGAGAAAAACTCATGATAAATAGTTCAGTGAAAAATGTTGAAAAGAGGATTTATTCTTAATTTACAAATAATAAAACACATTATTTACATGCCAGTATGTTCTGGAAGAATGCACCTGAAAAGTAAGGATGAATTTAGAGCTAGTGAGGAAAAGTTTCAAGAGGAAGGTATAGGTAAGCAAAAGCACAGAATCTCAGTATTATAGACACGGAGTAATCAGGTGTAGTCCAGGCCTCCTGTCATAAATGAAAAGACGCTTGCCTTCTCTGCTAAAAGGTTTAGATTTATTTTGTAGATTAGACATGAAAAAAGAATATTATAAACCTTATAATTAAAAATAACTAAACAGGCATAATCAAAACAACATGAAGACAGCTGAAAATGAGAAAAGTAAAAATGAGCAGTTAATCAGGAAAATGGATATAAATGTGTAAAGGATGAAGGACAAAATAATGTATACAATTAATCACTAATATGTATGAGAATCTGCATACATCATCTATTATTGTAGAGTATATGTATGATGGAGCAAACATGATATTTTTTACATGTGGATTCTTGAATGCTATCCAAATGTTCTATATATTTTTATACTCAGATAAATGAAACATAAAGAAATTTTCGCTAGAAATAAAAGATACGGTTGTTGTCAGTTCATTTATCATCTCAAGTTCTTGTAACTTGAATGCAGAAAATCTATTTCTCTCTTGTGTGAACCATATTCTTTCTATCTCTGTCTTACTTCTGGCTGAAGTCTCTGCAAATTCATTTGAAAAATTGGTTTGTCAGTTTTACACTTCAATTCCATGGGCTGCTGCCATAAAAGGACAGGTAATTTGTTCAGAGGAACAGTGGAATCTGTGGCAGTAGTTGTCATACTCATGGCTAATTCAGAAAACCGTAAATGTTTCAAAGCAAGAGTCACTGTGATTTTATATATAATCCCATAGTATTTTTTTTATTATTCATTATTATTTATTTATTTTTATTATTTATTTATACATACATATATAATCCCATAATATATATGCCATCATTAGGAGTAAGCAAAATAGAAAACAAACATGATAATTTTTAATAAATATTTTTGATATTCTCACAAAATAAACCATGGCTTTCACATATTTCTCATACTTATATGCTCAGAAGTGGAGATTTATATGCAGAAAATCTATGGGCATTCCCCTGGGATCAGCATTTGTTGAGGCCCCAAAGAGGAAGGAGTGAGTAGAATAAAGGGTGAAGTTGTAACCTATTACTGCTGCTGCTACCTCTCCACACACTTGTTTTTCCAGGATCATCTGTGTGCTCAAAGCTCCTATTCTGATAAAGACATGATTCAGATTGAGTTAGTCCCTCTCTAACAGCCTCATAATTACCTCTGAGGCTCTGTTTTCAAACACAGTCACTTTCTGAGGTACTGAGGGTGAGGACTTCACCATGTTAATTTTGGAAGGACCCACTAGCCCATATCACTCGCCATCCCTACCATCATGACTTCACACACCAAGTCCTCAGGCACTCAAGGGTTGAGCCTGACGGAGGCTGGGAAGCAGCAACTGTGGTGCTGATTTCTCTTCTGTGGTAGATGCAGTTTCTTGAGTGTCACCAGAGAAATTGAACCGGGGCTCTAGAACAAACCAACCAAATTTTTGGCAAAATACCTGAGCATTACACAACTAGCATATTTCAGTTTTCAAATATGTATCAAATTAACTCCAAAGAAAAAAAGAAATCTATTTGAAGCTCCCTAGTTTTGCAAGTCCCTTCAAGAGAAGACATCTGAGTGTCTTCTCAACACCGGTTTATGTAAAAGTTCAAATTGGTCTTTTCTTAAGAAACAGCCTTCTCCTAGTCATGGCCCCATAGTCTGAATGCTTTCCTACTGAATTAATAACTTAGCTAATAATCTCTTTGAAATGCAAAATGAAACCTCCCTATATTCAATATTTCAGAAATAAGAGTTGTTTGCTTAGCTTCATGAATATCAATGCGATTTTTAATCTTTCTAGTTTTGTGTCCCAGGTGGAACACAGTAGCATTCCTTCGTTTTTGCCTTTGCATCCCCATATCTCAAAAGGACTTTAAAAAATAAATTTCTCATCTACATCATCAAACATCTATGAACATTAACAGGGAAAAATGTACTACAGCAGATCATTATAAGGGCAGAAGAATTTAGGGAACAGATTATCCTGAAGAAGTTTAAAATGCAAATATTCAAGATCACATACTTAGCATTTGCATTACAAGGAAACAATTGTATCATAATGATACAATTACATGACTTCAATAAATTTAGTTTTAAAAGAAAACTGCAATTCTCTTAGAACAGGTTATATAATCCTACATGTTTAAGTATCTTGACTTGAAAGAATAGGCGGTGTGAGAACTTTGGTGCTACATGAAGGATTCTTTCCTTTACTAACTATATTACACTGAGATAGTAACAGGTTTTTATGTGTCTCCTGCCCTATCAAATGATTCACTTATGGAGTAATTATAACCTCCTTAATGAAACTAAAAGCTTCATTTTCAGTGGCTCAAAAGGAACCGTCACTAATTTTCCTGATAGAAAAGACCTACTGCACATATCTGAACCTCCTTTTTCTTAGTATGACACTGCATTTTGCTTACTGTTGTCAGATACCAGTATCAAAAATTATTCCATATAAACATCTGCCACCAATATATTTACTTTCTAACATCACTATAATTAATTTTGTTATGTGTTAATTTTGTGGGCTTCATAAAATTCTTTTAATTCATAGGTAAAATATACATACTTCATAAAGAAATCATCGCAATTATAAAACTACAAATGGTCATCACACATTTTGCACTAAAGAATATTTTTTAAAAATGAACCCTTGTTGTGGCTATGTTCTAAAAAAAATAAGTGGCCTAATGGATCTTAAGTGCAATACCTTTCTACTTAAATTTGTGGGGCTTGTGCTTTAGATCTTTTAAATTTTATATTAAATTTATACTGGATTGTGAAAAAAATTATAGCTGTTGCATGTCAGAGGACATGAAATAGAGAGAAACCAAGAATGGAAAAGACTGGGTAATTTTCAGTAAGTTTAAAAAAAAAAAGAGTTAAGGGATATAATTGTAATAAGACAATAAATATTTGAAAAAATAAATTTATCCTTCCTATGAACTTTTAAAATATTTATTTGACCTTGGAAAATATAGATTATTTCAAATGAATTTCATATTTGTACTTTTCATAATGAGGAACTAAAGTATGAGCTAGACGATTAGTTTGCATACATATTGAAATAAATTACAAGTTAATATAATTTCTGTTCATATGCATGCAGGATTATTGAAATGTGGACATCTAAAAGCAGACTTTCAGCAATTTCAGTAGTATATTAATTTTTCTTTATCCCCAAAATGTATAAATTTATGAGACTGATGCTTTGATGTTGTCTCTCACCTTATCAATTGATCACTATATTAATAGTTTCCTATACTTGAATAATAATTATAAATACTTATTAATGATATTATTAACTTACGCTAGCCACTCTAATTGTTTTACATTAACATCTAATTATTTACAAGAGCTCTGAGTTAGATACGATTATTGTCTTCATTTTAAAGATAAAAAACTTATGAAAACTAAATACCTTGCTTCAGTTGTAATTGCAAGGCTAATAGGTGGGTAATTTGAATACCTTGTCTCCAAAGTGTGTGTACTTTATCGAGATCTAGAACTGTTTCAGGGAGCATGGGGATGTATTTTAATATGAAAAACAATGTTCTAATACGCCTATGCCATCATTGCCAAAAAAAAGTACTGAATGTTAAGTTAGGAGATTTTTCAATAATTTATTCCTACATCAGGGCAAAAAATGTATTCAATCATCTGTTCATCAAAATTCATTACAAATTTAATATCCACAAGTGAGGGAATCAATAATTTCTGGGTTTCACAGAGAAAGTTAAAGAGAGAGTGATATTAGGGTACTTATTATAAGAGGGCCTTTTAATGTGGATCAGAGAAATAAAAACATTTACAAATCATTAAAAAGGAACTGATGTGTTTCAACTTGGAAGGAAATTATCAGAGCTGGTATCGTAAATAGGAGTGATTTTAGAGTCAGATTAGTTCTTTGTCTAAAGGTAAACTATTATTTGCCATGACGATGAACTTTTGTTTATTGACATTATAAGAATAATCTATAAATAGCTGTTAGTGGTGAGTCTCCACTGATAGAAAACATTTTTCAACTTTTCCCACTAAAATTAAATTAGGAACAAGTGTGTTAATTAAAATATTGTCAAGTTTTTATCTAAACCTTAAATTATTTTGGGAGACCTACTGTTATGGGACATTTAATTAAGCCATTTCCTATTTTAACATTGCTCTTGAAACATTATTATTATTTTATAATTTCTTTTTTACTTCAGAGTGACGTATTTCTTGAGAAAAAAAAAAAAAACCCTCTTTAACTAGAAGGGCATAAGACCAGTGGAAAGAAGTCACCAGACTGTGCCTCATTTCACCCTTCAGAATTTTTTATCCTTCTTTTAAGTTATCAGAACTAGCAGAACAGATTTTTAAATAGTCTATCTCCAGCTGTCTCCTTGTTTGGGTCCCTGGGTGATTTCTCTATGTGAGACGCCTTTCATCTTTTTTTCAGGTGAAAGGTTTACGTGTAGGTTTTCTACAAATGAAACCAACTAAAATCTCCTAAGCTTAGAAGTGAAGCTTAGGATCTTTTTGAAGGAGGCTGGCTCATCAGAGCGACTGAATTTTGAGCACACACCGAGGCTCCGCCACCCACCACTCAAACAGGGATTAGGTGCCAATTAAAAGGAAGCCAAGCCGGCGGCAGGACCCTCCAAGGCTACCCAGATCCCTTTTTCTTTGCCAAATATTCACACCCTGACCAATGAAAGTATGTTAGGCCAAGCTTTGATGTTTCTTTACCAGTTACCAGGGAATTTGGAGCTTTCAACCTTGCCTTGGGCCCCCTGGATTGTTATTTCCTCCATTTTGAACTGACATAACCTCTTTTCCCAGCAAACTTCTTCTTAAAAAAAATTCCTTTCTTTATGCATAGGAGAGCTAGGGTGTAGGCCAGAGGTATGTGTGTTGGGGGTGTGTGTATGAGAGGATTCACCAAAGCCAGAGTGGGGAGAACAGGCAGACTGACTGAAATACACTGCTGAGGGGAGCAGTGGGTGAGACAGGATGGGTCTGCTGCACCGTATGTGGGTCAGCTTCCTGGCCAGGGATCGAACTCATGCCACAGTGGGTGATAGCGCTGAGACCCAATCCCTAGGCCATGAGGAGGCCCCTCCCAGAAAACTTCCTTGCAACTTACCATTGTGTTCTTCATTTTCCCCTTCCTTTGTCATGTTGTTACAGGGCAACCCCGATATACAATGGGGTGCCTGACTGTGGGTTCTCACCCATGCGCTTAAAAAAGGACTTACAATAAGAACAATTGCAGGCACTCACAAAAAGGTTAATAAAAGGGTTTATTTACAAAAGGAAGGGAAATAAAAAAATGAATAACTTGGGGACAAAAGAGAAAGGGAGGGAGGGAGAGAAATCTCCAAATACGTCCTACCAGATCCAAAGAGCTGGAAACCCCAATGGCACGCTGTAGCCCAGAGAGAAGCAAGAGACCCCCAAGGTCAAAAGCCCTCGTTATATAGCCAACATGTCTGCTTAACTCCACCCCTCAGTTTCCGGTAATCCTCTCTTCTGGATGATGATGGAATTCTGGGATTCGTAGCCCTAGGGGTCTTGGATCTCTCTGGCTTGAGGTGGGGGTCCATAAACCTTCCTGTGGAGTTTGTTACAGACGTCCTTTTTTCCCCCCAAACAATGTCAACCTGTGAGTAACAAAAAGTGATATATTCATCTACTCATTCAGTTCAGGATGAAAACTGGAAAAAGTTTAACCTCTTTTATGACTATTTGTTCTTTTATATGGAATAATATCTAAGACCAAAGTAAAACATATTTAAGGATGACTACCTGGCAATAGTAATGAAGTTAGGAAGACAATTTTAAAAACACTGTCCATTCCCTAGCATTTAAGTATTATTCTATGTCCTATATTGTTCTATACAAAAATCCTATAACTACACATACAAAAAGCTTAGTAGCTCTGTGTGTGGATGTGCACAGGTACACCACATGTCTGTATCACAGTGATCTCAGCATTGCTATGCAAGATGAACAGTTAACAATTTATTTCAGTAAAGACTATTTTAATATTCTGATGAGAAAATAAGTAGTGTCTCTTTTAGTTAGAGTTTCTCTCTAATTTTTACTGACTCTCACCCCAGGCACTAAGCCGTATTAGATACCCTAAATGACCTTGCACGAAAAGCACCTAAAATGACTCAATGTCGTCAAAATAATTTTATAATGGGAAGCTGATCTTGCAAGAAAGTAAGAAATTCTAAAAGGCTAAAAACAATGCAAATTGAAATGTGGACCTGAGCAGGGGCAAGGATGTTCTGAAGGTGGCTTTGCCCTGAGGGGATCTGCCAAATGCTTGAGCAGCAATTACTTGGGCTTGGATAATTGAAAGGACTCTGGATACCCCACAGGGTATATACATATAAGGCAAACTAGACAGTACAGTGAGAAAGAAAAGCGCAAGCAAGCATTAGATGGACCCAAGACTTACATACACAACTTGTGAGGGTTCTTTTTCAGTTGCACAACCCACACTTTGTCTTCCATTGTTAATCACTACATGATAGTGAGGAGGGGTAAAGGATGGGGGTGAATATAGGTCTCAGGGGCTCCTTTGTCTCGCTAAAAGAGAAGGGACTTTATACTCTGTTATTGTAGCCAAAACAATAACATTAACATGTTAAATAATGGAAAGCAAAAGAACAAAACAGAAACCCATACAAACCATCACTCTATTTATTTTCTGTAAACAAGGCTGATAAGCTGGTACAAGTTGCTTCCTGGTCTATTACAGGACTATATTAACCATGTGTTAAAATGTTTATTCAGGTTTAGCCAAGGTTCATACCAAGGGTCCAGACATCTTTGGAAATAAGCATGGGTTTGCAAGAGATTAGCTAAGATTAATTTTCTCCTTATCTAAGTTTTTGAGAACCAAGGTGCAGAAGGTAAAGTTTTGGGCTAGGCAAATTTGGTGAACAGTCTCATAGTGGACATTCTGCATTTAGCTGAAACCCAAACATTACAGTCTTTTTGTAAGAATTCACTAGAAATACATCTGTCATATTGGGAAAAATCATCAAAATATATCTCCCTCTTGACCTGAGTGATTGAAAGAGGGGCAAAATTCTTTGCCAGGGATTCATAGTTTATGACCCTCACTTGAATTTGCACTTTAAACCAAGTGAAACAAGAAGTTATTTCTGGAAGAGCAGAAGTAATTCTTTATATAAGAATCATTTTTTAGTACAAGATAAAAATGCAAATTCATCAGTTCTGCAAGCTCTAAAATCACAAATATACAAGGAAACAGAACAGTGAATGTTAGACAGTAGAAATAGGCAGGAAATACACAGATACTTTAGATATTATGGTTTGTCAGACACAGGACATGAAGTAAATATGTATAGTATTTTAATGAAAAAAAATGTAGCTCTTAGTTTAGCAATAAAAAATAAAGTATGAGAAAGAAAACTATCATAAAATGTTCTCAATATGAGTTCAAAAAAGCATATAAAAGCAAAATGGAGATAGAAAAACATGAAAAATAAATAGACCTGGAAATACTCAACAAATTAATGTGAATTTCAGAAAGAAAAAAGTTAAAAGGATGGAATGACTATTTTATAAGGAACATTATGGAATATTCTAGAACTTAGGAGATAGTGTTGATATTTTTCATCCCAAACAATTTCAAGCAGAATGGAGAAAACCACATGTGCCTCATGAAAACATAGATGGCCAAAGCATGTAAGGATTTATTACTTTATCAAAAGCCATTATAATAATCTATAGGTTATATGCACATTAGGATAATGCAGTTGATGAAAATACATAAATTAGCCTTTTGTTAGTCTTAGCTGACCATTTTTCCTGCTCTCTATTTGTGTAGACTTTGTTCCTTAAGGTTGTTCCTAGCAACAATCACTTGTAAACCAAAACCAATAATGCAAGTTTGCTGAAGTAGAAATATTTCCATTGCTTCCTTATCAATATTTCACTTCTTGGTAGCAGGGTCAAAGACTTTTATTCTCACAGAGCTGCAAGAAAACAATATATTTCTTTTAAATTCGTACAGAAGTGGAAATGACTTGTCATTTGTCTTCTCTTCAGAACAGATTTTATTGGGAGAGCAAAAGCAAGATTTCCCTAAATGCCATAAAGGAGTTTAGACTGAGACCAAAGTCAGTCAAGGGATGAGGGTGGGGTGGGTTAGAAGAGGGAGAAAGGGGTATAAAATGGAAACAATTTTGCCCAGCAGACAAACTCTTTACAAATGCTGGCCTAGGGGACCACTAGCTCTGTGATCTTTTAAAACTGATAGTCGCTGAGGGCCTGCCTGGTGGCGCAGCGGTTGGGCACTGCGCTGTGTAACTGTCAGCCGCGGCGACATGAGTGCCTGGTTGGGGAGATTCCCACATGGTGCTGCAGACCTCTCCTGTCTCGCCTGCTCCTCCCCTCAGCAGTGTTGTTTCCGTCGATCTGCCTGTTCTGCTCCCCACTTTGTCTCTGGTGAACCCTTTCACCGCCCCACACCTCTGGCCTGCACCCCAGCTTGTATGCATAAATAAATCTTTTTAAAAAAATTTAAGAAAGACCTGATAGTCCCTGAGCCTCAAAGCTTAGCACGCTAGATTCTTGAGAATAAAGTTTGTTATATTTTCCTAATATAATTTCTGTATTGGCCAAATGATAGAGAAAACCTAGCTTTAATGCCTTGACTCAAAGAACTAATATCTCTAATCAGTGCTTTCTTTTTCTTACCATGCAATGTCACTGTCTCCCTTAAGAACCAGGAATTTAAGTGATTAGTTTTGCATATTATAGACTGTTAACATCTTTTGTTTGTCAAATCTACAATACTGCCCACAGTGCTATCACCAGTTATTATTAATTTACCTTTCAAAAAGACAAAGGTACTGCATATACTAAACAAAAAAGCTAAAGTGACAGAGTCCTTTTTGCAACCCAAATAAATATATCACTGTCATTTAGCAATCCTTTTCCTAGAAGTAGTGGGAATAGGGTGAAAATAGACAGCTCATCGACTTCTCACGCATTTATCTATACCACTTTAATCTTGCACACAAAAGGTCAAGCATAAAATTATTTGCTTGGAGCAGCTGTCCTCAGAGATTTTAATTCACATAGATGGAGAGCACCACAAGGAAAAAAAAAGTTAATTTTACCTTAATTGGATTAAGCCAGGTCTCATACATACTGAGAGGATGAGGTTACAAAAGACTAGAATCTGCTAGGGTGACAGAAAGGGATTAATTCATGGGCTAACGCCAGGTTGTTGACTAATAACATATTGATCGTATCTATAAGATATGCAGAGTGTCTGTCAGGAAAAGAGACACTTTGGAATTGAAGATCGCTAGCCTCGCTGACATGATCAAAGTTAGATTAACATTATTAAGAAGCTGAAAGTGAGCCGCATATTGCCTTAGCAACCGGGAGAAATTTTCTACACGTGTCTGAGATTGACCATCATAACTGTAGCATACTTGTCGGTGAGAGGGAAGTGACTGATTTGTGTTACTGCTTCCCCCTCTCCCGCCCCTTCTTTTCTTTAATGTGTTCCAGTGGACATATTGAACCACCACAGTTTAATCCCAGTGGAGCCTGCAGGTGGTATTGTCCTTGCATTGAGGAGTTATTAAATTCTTAAGGTCACCGTAAAAAAGGTTCCATTAAATTGAGTTAATAAAAACATTGGGCAAAGGTTTGCAAAGAGCACAGATGTCAAAGCTTTGGGAATTGGAATGTCTTATGATATCAAGCTAAAAGAATAATTTAAATCACACTATAGTAGAAAGAAGATAAAAATCCAGAATTCTTCAACAAATGTGAAAAAACTGCACCTAATCCACATGTGTATATGTGAATACTTACATAAGACACTCATTTCTGAACATCTTTTTTTTTTTTTCCGGTTAAGATTGACTTTGTTTAAAAACTGAGATATCTAAAATAGCATGTGATAGTAAGAGCTCAACGAATATCTGGGAATTTTTGTAAATGCAAAAACTTATTTTTTTAAAGAAAGATAAAATAAGGAAAGCATGACACTTGGTTTCAAACATATTGTGCTACTTACTGATAACACCATTGTAACCCTGGTACTTGCCTGGATGGAGTATGTGGATACGATTAGAAGAAACTCTTCAGCACTTGCAACTACTGAGATTCATCTATGAAACTGCTCTAATAGCATAAAGTGTGTGGAATTCCAGTTATTACACCAGCACCACACTAGACTGTGGATTTACACACCAGCTTCTTTTCTTTTACATTTCTGATGTATGTTCTATTACCTGAGACATCACTACTGAGTTTGTCCAATTATTATAGTCTAATAGTCTATATTTTCAGAGAAAACTAAATGGGGTATCTAGTGGAGAACATGAAATCTTAGGATTCATTTTACTGAACTCTTTGTAATGACCTACTTTAGAAGTCAATCTTATTTCTGAACTAAAATATAATCTTCTGTTTTTCTAGGGTACAAGAATACCCAAATAGCTTATAGTTCCTTTCATTGCATTCTTTAGCTATGTGCCTGTGCCCCATTCAGAGTCAGCTGCTTCCTTTGTGAATCCCAGTATAAAATGAAAATACATGACCATGGTAAGGGAATTACATGTCTTAAAAAGAAGAATAGTTGTATTACTAAAGTTACTAATATATAAAACATTTTCCTTTCTATTACACTCAGCATCACAGTATTTCTGAATTTACTCATTAATGTAGGTCTAAAGAAAGAGAATAAAAATTTTGGAATAATAGAAATTATATAATTCATATTTCATAATTAGTACTTAATTTCAAAACTCTTCACAAAACTTATTTTATTTATTTTTTAATTTTGCTTCCTAAGCTGTACACATTCTACAGATACTCTCTACCCTTCAGTTTTTGATGACTAGGAAGGATGGAAAAGAAAAGAACCTATGAATTGCTCTATCTTATTCTTTTCTCCTATGTCATCATTTGCCATATAAGTGAATAGAGAAAATTCACACTAGCATTCAAGTATAAGACAGAGTGCCCTTTTGGTCCAATTTCATAAAATACCATCGACCCTTTTTGCACTTAAAGAAACTTCTGGTTCAAATAAAAAGGTTGACCTCTTTGGGTCGTGTGCCCCAGAAATATTTTCTCACTTGTACTTGCTTTCGGCTTTGGGAGTGCATCAAAGATTCAACATAATTCTTTGTGCATGCGACATTGGAAAGAATATTTGCAGAGTGTGCCGAGGAAAGAGAGACCCACATATGGTGAACATCTTCTCTATTCACAGACATCCTCTATTATCTTATGAGACTTCATAAATAAAGCAAAAGTTCAAAGAAAAAAAAAATCAAGAATTTCAAAACACTGGCAGAGGATCATTAAAGCAAATGTGAAATTGTTTTGTAATTTCTTCTGTAACACCATTTATGTTTGATTTGATCCTGCACAATGATGATTATTGCACAGTGTAGTAAATATATGCATGGTTTTTCTTTGCTGTACTTTCCACTTTGTTGACTCTTTTGATTATCTGGTTTTATAAAGTAGGTTTATCATGAGGGCAGAAAGAAGCAATGAAACATGTGCATTGCTCTCTGTGAATAAACTGAACAACAGAAGTACTGGGAATGATGAGTGATAAATTTCAAAAAATGTGAATGGTTATTCATGGAAAGTGATCGCACCTCTTACATTTACATGGAGATATATGGACTGATGAGATATTAGCAAAGTTTAGACATTCTGAATTTACTGATAATTAATGTACTGTGGTAACTGTAATGTGAACAGTGTTGGATTTAATATACCTTATTCTATAACTGGCAACTATCTGTTACCACACCTGAAGAATGGTGAAATGAAAACTAAATGATACTGCTCCCTTGTAAATGTGTCAGTGATCTCGAAATACCTGCTCTTAAATTCTTTTCTCAAGGTTCAATCTTCTAAACATTAATCTTTTAAAGTGAAATTATATTATCTAGAAAGACAACAATACTTTTTTTTGTTTTAAGATAATATATATAAATTTGTTCATCTTTTATGACTAATGAATATTAGTGTAACTTTTTGAAGATTTATTTGGCGTATGGGCAAGAGCAGGGATGTATATAAAATAATTTCTTAGAGTATTTTATAGGAATATTTAGTCAGATGTAAGTGTTCCATCTGGATAAAATGGGCATCAGTGAAAATGAACAGATACATTTTCTCATCAATAAACAAAGAAAAATTATTCTGTAAAATTTGATATTTAATGGCACGGATGGAACTGGAAGGGATTATGTTAAGTGAAGTAAGTTAGAAGGAGAAAGACAGAAACCAGATGGTGTCACTTGTTTGTGGAATATGAAGAAACCAAAACAAGAGTCAGAAAAAAAAAGAAAAGAAACTAATAAACCCTAGAAATCTGTTCATAGAATTGAGACTAGGAGAGGGGGAGAGTGAAGTGTTGATGAGCCCTTCACAGTGGATGTGGTGTAGGAATGGTGTGATTCTACATGTCTCAATCATATACAATGTTGTAAACCAATGTTACCTAAATTAAAAAATAAGTTGAAAAGTATTTGTCCAGGAAATTGCTATTTAGAAATACATAGTATTTGAGATTAATTTCTTATTTCAAATACACAAATATTTGTAATGATTTTGTTTTCTCTTTTTCTGGTAAATTCTGAAAAAGTAATTTTAGAAACCAAGGATGAGGCACCTTCGTCTTCACTCTGCTTTCACCTACCAGAGGCGGATGTGGACCTTGTTAATTCCAAGTTATATCCAAAAAATAGAGAAATCCCATGTTTGTAAGCAATACCTTAATCATATAATAAATACCATACTCTGGGCTGCCTATATACACTAGATGACTTATTTTAGACTTCTGGAGTGATGATGAAACCTCTGAGAACAAAAAGATACTAACATTTACAAATGGAGGGTTATAAATCTGAAAGATCAATTCACCTGTACAGTATCATTGACAAATTGGACCCCCCCACACCATATTGCTATTCCGTTATAGACCTTTGAAACCAAGAATATAATGCTGAAAAATCCTGCATTTCCTCTTGCATCTTATGTCCACATTATTTCCAACATGATTTTTATCCAGAATAGTTAAAACACGCTTAATTTAAATGTACACTTATACCTATATATTGTCTTGTCATATAAATATGTGCCAGACTAGAAATGTTATAGCTGGCATCAGAACTAGAGTGTGAAACAGTATTCATGGTATTAAAATTTATGTTTATATCATGTTGTTTGTCAACAAAACTAAACTGGACACGATTAGCTGGAGGTGAATTCTTCAGCAACTTAAAGTAGTTTCTATTGTGTATTATATGAGAACTCCATCTGCATTTTTTTACTCAATAGGAGGCTTTACTCAAATTGTCCAAGGCTCCATTCTGTGGTTTCTCAGATTTCCAAAGATTGATGAGCAGTACAAGGCATTTACAGGTCTAGAAGTCTCTCCTGAATACATAGTATCAACTTTCTAGTAAGAAATTCAGTAACAACCAAAACTTCAAATGGGGAGGGTGGAAAATAGAATTGAGACATGATTTAACACTTTATAATCTCACTTATTTTATAGAAGGGATAAACAGTGATATAGTGGGAAACCATTTCTGTGTCTTTTTTTCCTTTGAAAAATGTGGGCAAATATAATTGCTCTGTACAGAAATATCTCTTCATTCACTCTTCTTCCTAACTAAAAAAAAAGTGAGCAGTTCCAACATAAAGTTTTTAGTGGTACATAACTCTTTAAAAAAAAAAATCGTGCTAATTTTCCCTCTTGCAGACAACCCTGTTCTTAAGCTTCAGCAATCAGGACAAATACATTGGTAACTGATAAAAGTAGAGGAAGTGAACAGAGCTTTCAAATTTTGCTTAAATGAGAAGATGATTATTGTACTATTGAAATGGTAAGGCATTTTTCTTTATGAAATTTGTGCTTGAAATAACTAAATTATTGGGTGAAGATATGAGAAATTAAAATGAATTGCATTTTATCATTTCCAGCAGAATTTATGATCCTCAAATATTTGTTATTCAAATAATGTCTGGTAATTCAACTGAAAAGTTAACTAATTTCTAAGCTTCAAAAATAATTTAGGCAGAAATAATGAGTTTGAACTTGAACAAAAAAATACCATGTCTCTGACTTTCTCAAAAGTTACAAAGACTGTCTTTGCTTCCTCCTCCCCACCACCAATTTTTAAGTAGTTTTAGAATATCTTGGTATTATACAGTATATTGTTATAGGATTGTTGGGTTCTTTTTTCTTTAGTATAAACAAGTGGGTGGAGGGATCTGTGGGAGATCAAAAGTATAATGAAGGTAAGGGAAGACCTGGGAATATACAAAAAAGGTAATATATCACAATGTGGGGGGAAACTATCATTATAAATTCACAGAGAAAATGAAACCTAGCAGAAAATTAAGAGAATTATCAGAGAACAAGGAAAGAATCCAGATAAGGTGTTTTCCCTCTCTCCCTCTAGGACAAGTGAAGGTCATAAAATAGGGACGGAAAAGACCTAGACTTTGGTGAGGATTCATAAGAACACAATGACCCAAAATGAGAAGTCATATCCACATTTGGTGGCTGTAAACCAGGAATTGTCTCATTTTCTTGTATCAATGAAAATTATCGACAATCTCCTTTTTGTCAGTATGATATCTTATTGATGCTGATCACAATTTATAAACATAGAATCATTGCCAGAAATATATAAGATCAAACAGTGAACACGAAGAGGGCGATGGTATAGTTAAAAGAGAATTTTTCAAATATAGTGTACCCTTATCTGATGTGTGCGATGACAATGCTAGGTGTGTAAACCCCATATCAACCCAAAGGGGTAAGGGCCTCTTTAATAAAGGGTGGTGAATGTGTCTTTGCTCTCCGTGACCACTTTTTAAAAGTTTACCCACGTGGACCTCCCTGTTGACATAAGGGGTTAAGTCTCAGTCTGTAAAGCTATCCACAGCCACTGCAGCACAAGTTCTATCCCCAGCCAGGGAGCTGACCCACATGGCACAGCAGCCCTCTCCTGCCTCGTCTGTTGCTCCCCTCAGAAGTGTATTTCAGTAAATCCACCTGTTCTGCTCTCCACTCTGTCTCTGGTGAATCCCCTCACCGCACCACACCTCTGGCCTGCACCCCAGGTCTTGTATGCATGCATAAATATTTAAAATAAAATGAAATTTCACCTAATAATTAACAGATAATCAAATTGGAAATATAAGTTAATTTCAATGCATGTGTTTTCTCTCTAAGCTAATTTGTAATATACTAGAAATCTAAAAATTGTAACTAGCCATTCAAAATCTACTCTGAAAGGCAGAGAGGTGTTTTTTTTAAAAGATTCATTTATTTATGCATACAGGAGCTAGGGTGTAGGCCAGATGTGGGGGTGGTGAGAGGATTCACCAGAGGCAGAGTGGGGAACAGAACAGGCAGATTAACTGAAGTACACTGCTGAGGGGAGCAGCGGGCGAGGCAGGAGAGGTCTGCTGTGCCATATGGAAATCTCCCTGGCTGGGGATCGAACTTGTGCTTTAGTGGCTACCTTTAGTGTCATAGTGCTGAGACTTAACCCCTTGTGGCAGCAGGGAGACCCCCGAGAGGTATATTTAATATGTAAAGTATTTAAAGAAAAGGGAAATATATATTTCACATTTCCTAAAAGACGTATAGTTCTTCCTCACAGGTTTTAAAACCATAAAGACAAAAAAGAATTACATAAAATTTTAGAAGAAAATTATGTTTTTCTCATACTTTGTGGTGGCAACAGTGCTAAGAGAGTTGGATATAGAAGTTCTTGGTACTTGCCCCTAGCCATCAGACCTCACAAAATTTGTCTCTTTGCTTTTGAAACTATCTTAAAGGAAGAGCAAAAAATGCTTTCAACATGTATTTCATTTTAAACTTTATAAAGTACATTTTTATATATAGTCTTTTTTTCATCTTCACTTTTCCATTGCAATTCATGCTTATGATGTACATAAGAAGAGTTTTTACCTATTAATCCACTTCAACTAAAGGAAGAAACAGTATGAACCAGGTTAAAGGTTATTTCCCAAATCATAAACCAGAGAGGTAAAGGCTTCTTAATACCTAGATGTTCTGAACCCTTCTTCAGTATGGTTGTTCTTGTTTGCTTATCTTATTTCCCATGTGATTTTCTTTGAGTATCCCTTTGATTTTGTTTTTTCAACAGAGGAGTAGATCTTCAAATTAAATCATAAAGAAAAATCTCAGAGATATTTTCTAAACATATTAGTTACAATTGAATGTATTGTAAAAACCACTGTCACTACTAAGTACTTGTGTTGCAGAGGGAGGGAACTGTAGCAATTATTAAAGACAGCATATGGCAGGTGCCTTACAGCTCCTGGGTAACGACAAAAACATATGACTTCAGCTCATTATAAGTATTTCTAGAATCCTCTTAATTACCTTAGTAATTAAAATTTACCAACTTTTGTGAAAATGCCAACTAAATTATTACAGTGGTGTTACGTATATTGTGCATGATCAAATTTCCACAAATACATATTCCAAGAATACTAAAGGGTCTCTGTGTGTGTGTGTTTGTATACAGATATATATGTATATATCAGATCTCTAGCCATAGTCACATATTTGTATGTCTCTGTATATACATAGATTTCATAGATATATGCATACATATAGAGATATATGTATATAAATATATATGTATATAGATCTATTATAGATATTAATGTGTGTGTGTGTGTAGATAAATTTTAGAACTTGAATTCATCTCCAACAAATTTTTCTTGCCTCATTTGTATTTTCTACACATTGCCTTTCAGTACTTTCTGATGAGTAAAATATACTGTGTGATTTTTATAATATGCTGGACCAGGGTAAAGTTAATATTAAGAAAATTTATTAATGCAGATCAACAAGACAGCTAAGCTTTCTAGATCAAATACTGCCACAGTGATTAAAAGTAATGTCTTCTGGATTAAAATACAAATGAAAATACAATAAAATGTATTGGCAAGTCAATTCTTGGATTTCACACAACAGAGAAAAATACTTTCCAAGATAAATTTGAATTTTTTACCTTTAAACTTTTTATGTTGTTAGGTATTATAGGTTATGGGATAACCTCAAGAAAGTTTGTTTTAACACTATATCTTTAAATTTCAGACAACATACTCAGTAGAAATTGTTTTTCATATAAGGGTTTAGTTTTTATTTATTTAAACAACCCAAGCTGATGAAATATTTGAAAGGCTATAAATAGCTAGAAATAATTTTAAGAAAAGAATAGTTAATATTGCAAGTATTTTTTTTCATATACTTAGATCAATTTGAGTAATTGTTCTCATAAATTATAGCTCTAATTATCAGATACATGTAAAATGCTTTAAATCTAATATAGAATATAATTTTATTATTTTAAGCATTCAGGTTGTATCAATTATTGTTCAGACTGGGAAACACTAGGTTTTTTTTTTTTTAAACAAAAAATGGAAGTACTTACAAAATCAGAGATCACCACTGGAAATAATAAATTCTAGAACATTGCTTTAATTGTCAGGATTATATCTAAAAACAGGGATCAAGAAACCACTGCCACGACTGTGGTTCAGTATCAGCATAACAGTCATCAGATACTGGAAGGCTGAGTTCAACAATCGGTAGTTCAGAAAATTCTTGGTATAATTGAAATTTTGATTATACACTGAACAGTAGCTCTAGGTTAGTAGCATTTATCCATCATTCAAAGATTTTATTTGAAAGCAGAAAGTGAACAAAGTTTCAGTCATAGTTACTAGGAACACATTTAAAAAATCTAAGAATATAAAACAGAAGGAATTTCATGAAGACAATGCTTTTTTGAGAAGCCAAAGGTAAATAGTGATTCCCTTCTAAACTCCCAAGTCTAAGGAGAGGGTACCCACTATTATAGCTATTAAAAGAAAAGAAAGAGGAAATATCACCATAGTTTAGATGTCACCCTTAGAAATAGGAACCATGATGGACTTCCATTTTGGTATGGGAGTTGTATTAGCTGCTGCAAATATAACCTGAAAGGGAGAGGAAGGAATGCTCTGGTTCTTCTTTCCTCCTGCCATTGAACAGTCCAACTTTTGGCTTCCATTGACCAGAAATATGAGGAAGCCAAATGACATCTAGCTTTGAAATGTCTGCCAATTTGATTGGCAGAACTCAATTCTTATTATGAAACTAAATGAAAAGGGAGTTGGGATGTGGTTTCCAACTTTCCAGTCTGTTGTTTACAGAAAGGCCCACTCGATGACTAAAAGACGCTTAGTGCCAGTTCATCATACCCAACAGATTCCATCTGTTCACCTACCCTATCCATAAGTTTCCAGACAATAACATGCATTCAACTAACAGGAGCAAATATATCTCTTAAAAGTGAAAAGGTTATCAACTTATTCCAAAATGGAAAGACCTTCAAAGATACCAGCTTATCATTTCATTTCTCAGTGAGGTTATTTCTTCGTCTAATTAATGACAAATTCCTTTTTTAATATCAACAATCCCAATCCTAAATTATGAAGCAGTCATCAACATAATTCTTATATAAAATCATAGCAGAACAGAGGAAAAATGAAATTGGCATTAATACAAATATGTCTGAAAAATATGGACAGCTATCACAAAATCATTGCTGATATTTGCAATTTTTCCATTTTCCTTTTCACGTTCTCTATGTCCTCAATTGGCACTTCAACTGTAATAAAGAGTTCACTGTCATCTACTTACTGATCATCTTCTCTACCTGAGTAGTGAGAATATACTATACCAAAACAGGTTTCTAGTTTGTTTGAGGTGTGTGGGGGGAGGTGGGGGGAGGAGAGAGATTTAAAGTTCTTTAAATTTAAAACATATTTGAGAAGCTTCGCCTTATAAGATGTTTGATAGCTTTACTTTTTCTCACTCTTCTGATTTGAGTATTTCTAAGTGTCTGAACATCTGTATACAATTAACTGCACAAGCATCAGTGTCCTAAGACCATCATTCTTTCCCATCAAACTAGGTGTCTAGATGTACCACTTGAATCTCCTTCCAGTAGAAAGTTTTCACTTGTCTTGAACAAAGATGAAATGATGCCATAACATACTCCTGGTAGATGCTATTGTAATCCACAATATTGGCTTTAAATATTTTCTTATGTGGTTGGTTGAGGGAGAATGAGTAATGCACCTGGAGCAAGTATACTTTATAAGCAATGTATCCATACCACCTGTGCCTCCAGCACCTGTTGAGTCCTATGTAATATTTGCCACTTTAACTTGATATTGTGTATTGCATATATGCACCTTTTTGGTACATGTATGTCTTGGTTGGGCATATAACATCGAGTTCATTGTGAAAAATTCAGTGCACAAGAAGATACACAATGTTATGCTCAGGTAGTCAATCTCTAGTGAGGTTCAGTAGCAACTTCCACTTTAAATATGAAAAAGATACAGTTGTCTTTTCTCTTTAATTACTGTTTTTTGATTTGCTTAAATGTATGTAAGATTAATACAAAAGTTGCCAGTATATGTCAATGAATTAATTTACTCTAGATGTGCATTGCATGTTATCCAGTAGCTTAACTTTATCACTGAAGGTTTTATTAGTAATAATATTAGTATTATCATCATTAATATTATTAGTTAGTGTCTCTTAATTGGCATATCGTTCATGGGCTACTAAATGTGAGAGAGAATTAGGAAAAAGAGAAGTGAAACCACAGACAATATTTGCAAATATTTGCAAAAGAAAATATTTGCAAAGATATCTGATAACTCTGATCATGTGATGAGTAGTAGTTATCTGAAAAATACAATGAACTCAAACTTGGTTATAAGAAAATGAACAAGCCAATTAGAAAATTGGCAAAAGATCTGGACATCCAACTGACAAAAAAAAAAAATACAGATGCCATATAAACCTGTGAAAAAATGCTCTATGTATAATATAATCTATTAGGAAAATGCAATGATAACATACCATAATGGGCGAATTCTGTAACACTGACACCACCAAATGCCAGTGAGGATGTAAAGCAATAGGAACTCTCATTCATTGCTGGTAGAAAGGTAAAATTCCAGTTTGGAAGGCATTTCCATGGTTTCTTACAAGACTAAACATACTTTTATTATATAATCCAATAATTTTGCCTCTTGTTATTTACCTAAAGCAACTGAAAGCTTATGTCCACACAAAAAGCATGCCCACATGTTTAGGTTATAGAAGAAAAGATTCCAAAATAGAATTGCCATGGTGCAGGTCTTTTTTAAAAATAGAGCTGCCAGCCATTAACGAGGTGCAGTTTTCATATATCCTCAAGAAGGAAGAACTCTAAAAAGTATATTTATAAAGAAAAAAACACTGGCATTCTGGAAGAACCAGTTCGAAGTTGACAATGAACTTTTCTCCTTAGTGATCATTCACAAATTCTGCCAACTTATATAACTGGTGTCCCTTGCAGTTTTCTCTCCATATAAATCTTAACATTTCCCCAGACCCCCAAAGCCCATTCTAAGAGTATCTTAGAATTGTGTTTCCATATTGCAGTCCTTGGGATTGAAGTTTTGTCTGACTTTGCAGTTTTGATTTATTTTTTGTTGACATTACATGGTATCACAGAAGTGGGATCCAGAACAACTGGCCCTGACTAAGGTGCCACCTCCACAAGAGGAAAAGTAACTTCATGAGCCCTTTTCATTCTCTTGCCTCCTCAGGTTTCAATCTAGGTGGAAATTACTCCTAGGTCAGAACCTCCCACTTTGTTGAGGGTCAGACTGTATGTCAGAGGTCTTTGTGTTGCCAAGGCATTTCTTTTACCCATTTTGTGTTCTGGTAAGCTCTATGAGGAATTTAAATAAATCCCTTTCTTCCACAATTGATGAGCACTCTCCAAAAACAGGAAGTCCATTTTCTAAAGGAACTGTTGAAGCAGCTTCTTTTAGGGACACCTACTGGTTTTATTCTTAAAGAATATAGCCCCTTTTCATGTAAATTTTTAGTTAGCTTCAATTAACCTGGGATGATTTAAAACTCTGCTGGTTAAAATTGGGGCTCATTTGAAATTCCTAAATTATTTTATCTGTGTACACAGTTTAGATAGATAGATAGATAGACAGATATAATTCAACAAAATAAATTGAAAGTCTATTTTAATTGATATCTAGAGGCTTCTATTACAGCATTGAGAGTATAGCTTCAGGTTAGAAAATGACATCTAGCCTAGCTTCACACCTGTTTAGACTTGAGAGTGTCTAAGCTTCTTTACTTTCTTAATCTTTTGCTCTATTGGATACCCTTGCTCTACCCTTCTCCCAGTTATAGTTACTATCTTTGAACTGTTAGGAATTTTTACCTTACATACCTCTTAAGATCAGAAAATGTAGTTCTAAAGTAATAGAAATTCTCTTCCTCTAAATTGTTCTACATAGTCTTCAAAAATCCTTACCAGAGCTATTCCATTAGAATGCAAAAATTGGAAGACGTAAGAAGGACATTTGTAATAACTTTCAGTGATGACTTGGGCAGCCTTCTTCATGGCTTTGGTATAAATGCACCCATGTTGGTGGTGTGCTCTGGATTACCTGTAGACACACCATTTTTTTTTTTTTTTTTAATAAATGAATGAGTTTCATGTTGGACCTGACTCATGGCAAAATACATAGAAATGAAAACCATTAGGTCTGTGTTTATATGTCTGCATATCTCCCCACTCATGTATATGTGTTGGGTTGTTCTGCCTCCAAATTGTTTTACCCAAATTAGTTTATAAAATGGGTTTTATTTAATTTATAATATTCATAGAAGTTATCTCTAACACTCAGAAAAATATTAGAAAATAGCTTAAGTGCGTTTAGGTTAACATAATACAGGATAATATTTGGTAAAATAAAACTAACTTAAACTTCTTGGGTTAATGTAAAACAGGTATTTCTATATAGTTATCAGCATTAAATATAGTTTGAATGTTATGTAATGAGAAAAACAGTTTAAACTAATGACTGATTTTATCTAATATTTCATAGCTTTATGTTTAACCTAAATAATCTAAATATAATTAATAAATGATTTAAATAGAAATAAGTGGAAAATGGTTTCTAAGGAAACATTCCAGTAATATTTTGTCAGTCTTTCCAATATGTGTTGTACCTTAAAACTTTAGAGATTTATTAAATTAAATTAAATAATGGAAATTCATAAATATCTAAATTCTAATTAATATAAATGCTGAATTATTAACTAATGAACATAAGTTTACCTACATTTGACTTATTATTTTAAAAACTTAAGATATTAGGGCTTACTATTAAACAAATTTTGCACTACATTGGTAAATTTACTGAGAATATACTTCTAATAATTATAAAATATGTGTTTTAATTCACACATTGTGAATATAACAGACAACCAACATTATTTATTTTCTTTAGAAATTAAGGTGTTAAGAATTAAGGATTTTAGTTAATGTACTTGATTAAAGCTAATAAAAGTAATAAGGAAAATACATGTGTATGCAAAAAGAGTTAAGGTGTATTTTCAATAAAAGAATATGTAAGGAATGGAAATGTATTTTTACTAAGGGTGAAAAAATGTTTATGGCAAGTAATAGAAAATATAATATTTCATGATTAAGTAAGGACATAAAGGACATAGGTTTTCTTTCGGTAAAGGAGAAGAAAAGTACTTTTTGTCTTCAAGTAAAATGATTGTTCTAAGATTAAAAAAATAGGACAAATGGTAGATGAATATAGCAAATGACAGAAGGTTTATGAAAAGGGAATCTAGAAAGAAATCTTATATGTAGTCAAACTGACCATATTCTAAGATTAGAATAGATATCTTTATTTTTCTCTCAGTTAAGAGAACAAAGTTTTCTTACACTGCTAATCTACTCCCAATAAGAGATTATGAAAGGTTTTCCCTTGCCTTTAAAAAAGCTATCTAAAAAGAAAAATGTTATACCTTGTATTATCTTTAGCCTTAGATCTTAATAGGTAAACCTTGTCTTGTCAATATTGAGAAATTAGAAAAAAGTTAAACTTGTATATATAACTTCTAAATCTTTAGTTTCTACTTTGGTTAAATGTATATTTAAGTATTGTTTCATAATAATCTGTAATCTTATTTGAATGTTTTAAACATTTAATATTTTTCACAGTTTTCCTAGAAATAAATTTTTAAAAAGCCTTTACTCTGGGATGTTTTTACAGAGGATCCCTGGAACAGCATCTCATAAAATTGTTTTACCTCCATTTGAAAGCAGAATGTTAGACATATTTATTCCTACACTTATTTGGTATGCTGAATTACATGACAAGTGTTCGAAATCTCCTTAAAGAATACTTTTATGTACATGTAATATTAATATAATATTGAAATTATGTCAATTTTCTCAAGCTCTGTTAAGTTCTGATATAAAGTGATTTGTTATTCTGGTTTTAAAATATCTTATGCCATGAAATTAAGCAAATTTCCTTTTTAACTGTGATGTAGTCTGATCTTATATGGTTATTTTGAAGTTTTGCCATTTACAGAGGTTACTATTTACTCCAGTACTTTTACTTATATCTTTCTTGTTCAGAGAGATTCACAGAAAATGCTGTGACAAATACTGTAGAATAGAGATTTATCATAAAAGTAAATTGGGTAAAAATTTTCAAAGCTTAGAGAAAAATTGGTTTATTCTGAACAAAGATTAACTAATACTACTAAATAAACTGATAAGAATAATCATAAATTTTATTTAAAACATTGTTAAAATTGATGTGCTTGTCTACTTCAATTTACAGATTCATGTGTAAATTTAATTTATGAGTCTCATTACATCAAATGTTACAAAAATATAGCAGAAGGAAGATTTTAATGGTATAAAATATAACTTTAAGACATGAATTATCTCTTGGATTGAAAAAAAATAAGGTAATGGAAAGAGCTTTCCATTTTTATCTCAGCAGACATGAGAGTATTTCCATAAAAATCCTTATATTTTATTTTGATATGCAAATTTGATACATAAATTATATCTTCTAAGCAACGGTTTATGTTACTGTAGAACATATATAGTCAGTAAAATCACTCATTCTAAAGTCTACTTAGGAGCAGAATGTCAATGGCAATGTAAAATGGTGTAGTGCTATAGACTGAATACTTGTTTCTCCCAAAATGTCATATTTGGAGGAGAGGTCATTGACAGGTGTTTAAGTGATGAACATGAAACCCTCATGAATGGGATGTACAATGAACATCCTCATACAAGAGAAGCCAGAATTCATCTTGTCCCTTCAGTCATGTGGAGACCCCATGAAAAAAGGACAAGATCATTTAGGAAGCAGGGAGCAGGTGCTCTACAGACACCAAATGTGCCAGCACTGTGATTTTGAACTTCTCAGCTTGCAGAACTGTAAGACATAAATGTTTGCTGTTTAAGTTATCCAGACTAGGGCATTTTATTATAACTCCCCAAATAGACAAAGACAGGTAGCCTCTGTGGAAAAGAGTATGGTGTCAAAAATTAGACCCATTGTTACCCTATGATCCAGCATCTATACTTCTGGTTTCAGACACAAAAGAATTGAAAGCAGAAACCTGACAAGTATTTTTTTAAAAAAGATTTATTTTATTTATTTATGCTTACAAGAGCTGGGGTGTAGGCTGGATGGGAGGGGGGGTGAGAGGATTCACTAGAGACAGAGTGGGGAGCAGCACAGTTGGATTGACTGAAATACACTGCTGAGAGAAGCAGCGGGCGAGGCAGAAGAGGTCTGCTGTGCCATGTGGGAAGCTTCCTGGCCTGGTATCTCACTCATGCTGCAGTGGCTCTAGATAGCTTCATAGTGCTGAGACTTAACTCCTTGTGCCACCCGGGAGGCCCAGAGACCTGACAAGTATTTAAACAACCATGTTCTAGCGGTATTATTCACAGTTGACACAAGATAGAAACATTGTGAGGTATTTGTTCACTTTGATGGAAATAAAGTATTATTCAGCCTCCAAAATGAAGGACATTCTGACATGTGCCATATGGATGAACTATAGAGACTTTAAGTGAAATAAGTGAGTCACAGAAAGACACATATAATCTACTTATATGAGGTAGCTAGTGCAGTTAAACCCATGGTAACAGGAAATATAGTGGAAGTTGTCAGGAGCTGAGGGGAGGGATAAGTGAGGAATTGTTATTTAATGGGTATAGTGCTTTAGATTGCAAAGGTCATAAAATAATTTCTTTTTACCTAATAGCCTTAGTTAGCTCCTTTAGTAAAGAGTTGAATAGAGTTGACAGAAGTGACAATCCATTTCTTGCTCTTGTTTTTTGCAAGAAATGTTCAGCTTTTTTTTTATTAAACATCATCTTATCTGTGGATGCACTCTCTCAGGCTAAGAGTTTTCCTTTCTGTTCCAACTGTTGAACATTTTATCGTGAGAGCAAGCAGGATTTATCAAATGCTCTCCTGTCTGCTGGGATGATCATATGGTTTTCTTCATGTATTTTATTAATATGCAACATTGCATTGATTGATTTTTTTTTTTTTTGCATCTTAAATCAACCTTACATTCCTGGGATACAGTCCACTTTATTGTGGTGTGTAATATTGTTTCTGTATGGCTAGATTCAGTTTGCCAAGATTTCACAGAACATGTTTGCATTTATATCCATAAGGGATATTGCTGTGTAGTTTTCTTCTGGTTTCGGAATCATAGGAAGAGTGTTTTCATAAGATGGGTTGGAAATGTCTTCTATTATAGGAAGAACTTCTGAAAGATTGATTAAATATATTATTTTTGAATTAATAATTAAATATTTTTGCTTGTTATAGTCTTCAGGTTAGCTAGGGATAGAGGTGATTTGATTAGCCCCAAAGCTAACCTGTTTGCTGCCTTAATGAAGTTTATAGATTCTCTTGGGTAGGTACTTTAAATTTTGTTTTGTGACTTCAGTTAATTGCAAAATTTCTGAAGTGGTGGTTTTATTTGTTTTACTGTATTTTCATTGTTTTATGGAAAGTTTACACAAAACCCTACTGTGTCATTCCAGAAGTTGATTTATGACAGATGAAAGTTGGTTCTATCCTGTGACTTTTGAAACATTAGAAAAAAATTTAGAAAACATCAAGCCAAGGCAGTAATATTTTATTGAATAATCTTTATAATACGAAGTATATTTGAAGTATCAATAAAAAGGCAATCAGATAATCAATAGAGAGATATGAAGTATAATACCTTCATCTTAACATAATTTAATTCTTGCAAAGCAGAGAACAACTAGGCAAGCAATTGTGGTTGAAATAATGAAAATTATTTTTATAACATATTATAGGGAATCACAAATATTTGGCTACCTGAATTATTCCATTAAATATCTGAAGTTACCATGTGACTTTTTACAGGTAAACACCTCAGCTTACCCTAAAGCTGAGGACATCAGTTTTCTAATGCAGATGATTAATTAATGCAGCTTTTGATTCCAAGTTTAATAATTTATTTGCCTATCAATACCACTATAAAATCCCAGAAGCTCTTTACAAAATTACAGTGAGATAGAGTTAGCAGGTGCTATTAAGAGAATGTGCAAGTTTGCTTAACAAAACACCAGAAGTTGATTGTAGACCAACTGGGGAAGACCTATGAGATTCTTCCAGTGCACACAAAAGAAATGAGTTCATAATTAAATTACATTTAATCACAGATGGTTATTTTACAGCAGGTGTGCAACTTTGAAAGTGTAGCTCTGGATTATTTTTGTTCCAACATGGTGCTCAATCCCTGTGGTTACCTGGCAATATTTTATGGTTACAAAAATGTTCATTTTAATTGAAAATATTTCATTTATTTCATAAATACATATTATTTCATGTAAATTTTCGTGTAAGCTCTGTGAACATGTCCAATTATTTTGATAGTTTAAAAAATAACAGAAAATATATTAATATTATCATATTAATAAATTCTCTTGATTGTCCTCCAAATTAATACGATTATATGAAATAGCAACCAAATTTTAATAATTCTAAATTGATCACAACAGTCCAAGTCGGATAGGGTGCTGCTAGTAGGGCAGAGCTGGGACCCTGAGAGAGGACAGAGGGGGTAGACTGTATTCTTTCTATCATAATTAATAATAAACACTATTCATAAAAGAAAAAAAATAAACAATAGTGTAACATTGAATTATTAGTGTTGGGACTATCACAATGTATGAAGCCAAGGAACATGGTAGATGATTTTTTTCTATCTTTGATTAACAAACACATTCTGCATATAATAAGCATGCTCTATAAAACAGCTTCCTTTCTAGAATATCATGAATATAAAACTGAATAGAATAGAATACATCTATTCCAGGACAAATTTTTAAATATGTATTAAGTGCAAGCTACTTGGTTAAATGCCAGTTATAGTCAGTCCTTTCACTTTTGGGTTTCCTTGTGGACTTATTAATATTTCACATTTTTATTGGTACTACTCATTACCCATTACTTTCATCTGTCTCTGTCTGCCTCTCATAACCCCTATATTGGAGAGAAGAGTAGAATACTCCTATTCCTAATTGATTTGGCATTGCTTTCTGGCAATATTGCTTTCAATCTGTTATGTACACAATGATCCAAATAGGTATTTCTTCTAAACTAGGGGAAGGAAACACATATACTAAATAAACACACACTAAAGCAAAAAAAAAAAAATGTCATGTACAGCATCTCATTGTGGGACAAGGGTCTTTCCAGATATTTGGAAGAAAAATAGAATTCCTCTTTCTAGTTAAGAAAATAAATGGAATGATGGAGGCAGTGATGTCTCAGATCTTTCAGATCTTTAGTCTCAGATCTAAGAACTCCATCACCACGTGCGGGACTTTGGTCAGACTCGAATCAAATCAACAGAGACCAAAGAAACATGTCTATCATCATAACATGTATTCAGACACCTCAGAGATAAATTAAAAGATTCTCCAGATTGATAAAAGATACTTCAAATCAAGACTTGGGGGAAGAAAAACAATTTAATACCTAGTGTTTGACCTCTGGCCTCCTTTTCTGAAGAGGATAATTTTTATAGTGGATAAGTTGAATCATTAACACTTGGCTATATAAGCTATTTTTTTTTCTCACTTCCCTTACTCCTTGGCGTTTACACCTGTTATTCATTCTTCGTGGAATAAGTTCTCCTTATTTCCACCAATCACTTGTATGTCTATCCCTTGCTTTCCCTACTCCCCCGGTAAGGATTGTAATACTTCTAATGCCTAGGTTATGTCCATTAGTTACCCTGGATGCATGCTCAGGTAACAGCTATCCAAGATTCAACTACATGATTTTCCTGTTATTTTTTTAACACTATTTGCACCAAATTACACTTTAGTTCTATCTTGAATTTTTATCTTGTTTTGTTTTTTGCAAATCAGCTGTGTGTTTTGATTTAGGTAGTTATAATAGCATATCCTTAGTACTGAACTTCGTGCTGGTTATATGGAGGCTGGTATGAGTAACTTTAAAAAAAAAGTGTTTACATGTTATGCTAAGTGGCAACCACTTAAGACTGAAAATTTCTGATGAAGAATATCTTAACTGTTTCTTACCTCTAACTGTAGAAGAGGAATACAAAGTAAGAAGAATGCATTAAAGGTTGTGAATTAGCTACCACTTTGAAAAACTTGAGACCTTTAATAAATGTCTAATGTATAGTTGCTACCAGCAATGTTGTCAGTATAAAAGATGTGATTATTTTTTTAATCAGAGAAAACCCTGAGTATTGCTCTGTTGAATCTCTTGCTGCTGTAGGAAAATAAAAATATCGTCCACATGCACATTCAAATTGGATCCAAAGATGGAAAAAGCTCAGCTTAGTTAAGTCACATCTAATGGTTACTTTATTGCCTTTGACACTACAAAAGCTATTTAAAGAGGGCTATTATCACTTTTATTATAAATTCATCTACTAGAATTCTCAGTCTAATGGTATATTTACAGTGCAGTGTTTCGTTGTTGTTGTTTTTTAACCAGTAAAAGGCACTTACGGGCTTTAAGAAATTAAATGCACAAAAGTAGACACCATACCTGAGTGAATTCCATGCCTCAAATAAGTGTATAAAAGCAAGTAGGTAAAATGAGATCTGACATCACCAATTACATATGTCATATATTTTACTTTATTTCTAGATATTAAAAAGAAAACAAATCCTGCTCCAGTTGTTGCCTCTGAAAAAGAAGGACATACAGAATCAGAAGGGCGATGTTCAGATAGCTACAATTTTTGGTTTTGTGGCCATATTGTGTTTGAGCATTTTCCCCCCTTTACTACCCCTTATATATTTTTGACCCTTTGTCCCTCCCCCATCTCCATCAACCTCAAAATACATCACACATTTATTAATGACCACAAGTTTTCATAACTTATAGAGAAGGCTACTCTCTGAGATCATACTTAAATAATGAATCTGCTTTCTTATATCTTATAACAATATCAATATTCTTCAGTTGCAAGTGATGAAATCTCAAATGTTAAACCAGTTAAAGCCAAGTGACTTCACTGAATAACATAACTGGGAAATCCAAGGAGGGAAGATGAGTTCAAGACCAGATACATGTAGAGAAAAATAAATGTACTCAGCTAGGTCATTGGAGCTATCACGCCCTCTCCAAACTTTACCCTGTATGTGCTGGCAACTCCCTTAGGAAAGCTTTTCCTGTGTGCTGGGCTTAGCCAACCTTGCAGCTACTGGTTACAGGGGAAATATACCACATAATTCTTAATAACTAGCATATTTCCCAAAAAAATGTAGTGAGTTTCTTTCTTAGATCACACACTCATTGCTGGAGGGAAAAACAAACAAATCTTGGTATTAGGGGTTAAAAATTTAATTGATAATTTTAAGTCATAGGTCTACTCATCTACTCATGTGGAAGGTGAAGGGATGTTACTAGTTGGGAAAGTCTCCACTACCAATCAATGTACTTCTTTTACTGTTATCTTTTATGAGTAGCTTCCAGTTCTTTTCCTTAATAGTGTTTACCCATTTACAAGTTTATATCTATTTCCTGATTTCCTAACTCTACTATAATCTTGAAAATGACAGCTTTCCTATTTGTCTTCTGCAATCTACCTGGTGTCCTGCAGAATGTATAAAAGTTTCTTAATAAGTTATATTAGAACGTGGACTATAGTTTGAGTGATGTTTCTTAACAGGAGGGAAAAAAAACATTATATGTAGAAAGGTTGTTTTTTTTTTGTTTTTTTGGACCTGTGTAGTAGCTTTCTAAATAGCTTTTGTAGTGTCATAGGCAATAAAGTAACTATTAGGTATGACGTAGCTAAAGGTCTTCCGAAGACGTTGCACCTGTTATATAAGAATCTTCATCTTCGAAATTTTGAAAGAACCCACCTTCACCCACAACTTTTAATGTGTAAATAGTTATGCTAACTTACCAACTTTAAGTTACAGAAACGTTGCTCTACATTGGATATATTAACATGATCTTAGACTAACAACATTTTTCAAGTTAATTTAAAGAAAACCTCATGTTCTTCGATAGCTATTTCAGGAGGAAAGTTACAAAGATAGCTCTCTAAAGTTATAAGCTAATAAAGAACTGTATTCCTTTCAATTCATAACATCCTGGCAGTTAATAGTGACTGTATGTCCTCTATGCATGGAACATCAAAGGGTGCCCTTTTGAAGTCTAAATCCAAGAGGTAGATTTTGAAAATGTTCCTATGGTTTAATTTTAAATACCTTTCTGACTCTTCCGAGTTTCTCCTACTCCCATCCTTACTGCATTCCATAGAGAGTGACCATATCATTTATTTTCAGAACCGCAATGTATTTGAGAATGGAGAGAGGCTTTACTATGCTGTGGTAGCAAACATAAGCCCTGCTCATCCTAAATCACTGTTACACAGCAAATGGCAGCAGGGCGAAGAGTCATAAAAGTGTATGACTAGGGCTGGGCTTATCTTTTGTTAGTCCACGACTTTCTAATATACAAAACGGACAACATTAGAAATTCAAGAGAGGCCTCCCCGGTGGCGCAGCAGTTGAGTGCTGCGCTGTGGAACTGTCGGCAGCCTGCGATGCGAGTTTGTCGCCCAGCTGGGGAGAATCCCACATGGTGTGGCAGACCTCTCCTGCCTCACCCGCTGCTCCCCTCAGCAGTGTATTTCTGATCTGCCTGTTCTGCTCTCCGCTCTGTCTCTGGTGAACCCTCTCGCCGCCCCCCTGCCTCTGGCCTGTACCCCAGCTTGTATGTATAAATAAATCAATCTTAAAAAAAAAATTCAAGAGATACTTATGATGATTCCAAGTTCTCTGAGTATTAAATATCAGATCATCTGTATTCTCAGAGGGATGGTGAAAGGTGGGAAAATGATGTTATTTAAGATACTTCATTGCCAAAACAGAATAAAAAGAAGACTTAAGACTTGAAAAGTCTGTCATTAGTATCTAGTGAATTTTATCTATTATGTCATTCCTAGGAGATAAAAGGAATGGTGATTGGGGAGCAAGAGAGCCAAAAACATACAGATTTTGAGTGAACTATGTAAAAATAAGTCTTCTGTAAAACTAGCAATATTGTTTCATAGTATCAAGCCTGAGAATAAATGTACTCATTAATAACCCCCCATATTTAATGCCAGGCCTATGCATTGCCTAAATGCAATTTAACATGTTCTGATGATTAAATCTTTTAATTTTTCTGTATATGGTTATGTGCAAATTTATTATTTTCATAAAATCTACCAAAATGCTGTTATGTAAATGTCTTCTATAATTAAAAGTATATGGCAATGGAAATGACCATGAAAAATATCTAATAGTTATAAACTGCTACTTTATTTTACAGCTGCTTGTTTTTTCCTATAACAAAATAAAATTACCAATATTTTAGTGCTGCTTTTTAATGTGCATTAAGATGGAATTATACTAAGACAAACATCTGCAAACATAAGACCATGAGCAAAGCACTTAGCACTGTGGTTGGTCCATAGAGAACATTTGTTAAATGTTAACTATAATTATTTTCATTTTCATTACCTGCTACATACTAAATTTAACAGCAAAAAAAAAACCAAATTAACCAGAATAGATATTGCTTTTATTTATTCTATCCAAATAAAACATTCATTTTATCCAAATAAAATATTTATTTTATGTTAAAGTGAAGATGAAGTATAATTTATTTAAAATGAGGTATGAGATAAATGTTAACTATCTCCAATTCCATATGTTTCTGTGGTAAAGTTTTTTTTTATTTGCTTTTTAATCAGTCTGTCTTTTGATTTAAACACCAGAATTCAAATTGTAAAACCTGATTGCCACTATAGCTGTACATTTTATTTTTCCCTTTATGTGTCTTTATAGCTAAACAAAATACATATATGCCTATGAAATTAATGAAACATAACATTTTGTGATGTGAAGCTAATGTCCTGAGTACAAATATTAAGAGAAATATTTTTAAAAGACATTTTAGGAATTTGGGTATTTCTAGTTCTAACATAATGCCATATCCATGAGGTTATCAATAAAGCAAGCTGATATTTAGTATATAGGCTCCCCAATGTCTCAATTAAATATGATATAAGTGGCAAAACTACCAAAGTGAAATTATGTCCTGGCATATTTTCACTGAATATATTATCTAAGAAATTGATAGGCAATGTTATCCTCATGTTTATAAGAGTACTGACAAATGAAGTTATTTTTTTTAAATGGCAGATGTTTAACTGATCTGAGGCTTAGAGGGAAGCAGAAAGGAAAAAAAGCCAAAAAAATATACAGGATAGTGGTAGTGGGAAAACAAAAAAACACCTACTCTTAATTGTATTATTGATGTGCAATTGCATCTGTAGATTAATTTGTAGAGAAAGATCTCTCCAAGATATTAATTCTTCAGGTTTATTCTATTGTTTAAAGATAGGAATATATTTATATATGAGAACAGGAAGATATTGGAAAATAAATAATAATTTGATTTTACCATTCTCCAGCCTTTCTGTCTCACTAGATAAAAAATCAAACAAATGAAAATCACAGCCAAAAGGGAAGCTTATTTAGAATGGATCCACTATTATTTATATAAAAATTTTAAAAAGGACATGCCCAGCTTTTACTATTTAGTAGTGTTAGCTGACCAGGGTTATTCGTTACTATTACTGATTTATTTTTTGCTACTAATATGTTGTATTCTAATATTTGTTCCTTTATTTTTAACTTAGTAGCTAATATTCATAATGTACTGTTTTACGCTTGAACTTTTTTTTTTAAAGATTTATTTATTTATGCATACAGCTGGGGTACAGGCCAGAGGCGTGGGGTGGCGAGAGGGTTCACCAGAGACAGAGTGGGGAGCAGAACAGGAAGATCGATGGAAATACACTGCTGAGGGGAGCAGCGGGTGAGGCAGGAGAGGTCTGCTGTGTCATGTGGGAATCTCCCCGGCCTGGCGTCGAACTCTCGTCCCCGCTGCCGACAGCTCCATAGCGCAGCGCTTAACCGCTGTGCCACCAGGGAGGCCCGGTACTTGAACTTTTGATGAACCATAGAAAGGCATATAACTTGTCTCTAAAGCAACTCTCTGATGAATCTACACACTCAATTTTTTAAATTTTATTAATGCAATTGTCAAATAACTAGTAATTAGTAGGTACAGAAAATGTCATGCTTGCCATGCCTCACCTTGCAAACTTAGCATTTAAAACCATGGGTTGAAATGAAAGCAGATTTATATTCTAAATAATGTATGAGAATGGGGTATTAGAATTGATTGATAATTGTTTATTCTGGTGGCAACAATAAATTCTTTTTAAAGAAAATGTAATTCAATTTCATTTGTATTTCCCTATGATAATTCAAGATAAATTATCTAAGAAAAATAATGCTCACTGAACATTAATAATAGGCTTAGAAAACTAGAAAAACTGCAGAATAAAACTGTTTACATCTAGTTAGTCATCTTTAGTTTAAGAGTTAATTTCTATATTTCTCCAACTTTTTTTTGAGTTACTAAAATCTGTGAGGCTACATAGAAATCCTATATATTCAGTTACCATTCTGTTAACATCAAATGACACTTTCTGTTTCCCCTTCAGAGTGTTAAAGAGTCAAATATTCTTATGACTTTAAACAATTGAAATAAGAGTGTTCATCGTTTAAAAGATTATAGTACCTAAAGGGGGGGAGAAAAAGCGATTTGTTTCCAAATAAGATGCTGTTCCCCTGTGCCTAGTCATTTTTTCCCTGAATATCTAATATTTGTGCAAAATCAGAAATAAAACTGGAATTTGGGTGGCTGCACCTCAGTGCTGAGGGGCAGTTGTTAGTCTGGCATAGTAGCCTTGTCAGTTTTAGTCAGATCAGAAGAGCAGATCTAGTGGCGGCTGGCCGCTGTGAGGTGGTTTTCATTGCCACGAGTCACGTTATGAGTCTCTTCTTCTCAACAGGAAAATGTTGTGTTTCCTACATCCTGTTCTGTCACCCTCTGGAACAAACCTCCCAAATCCTTCCAATCAATTCCCTTTTTAAGTCAGTGTGAATTGCTTTCTGTTTTTTACAATCAATACTTCTGAAGTGATAGACTCCACTTGCTCTCAACAGCAACTTTGAATGTTATGACAATGATATTTCTCACTTTAAGGGACTGATTTGCAGTGTCATGAAGAGGCTTAGTGCAATCTGTAATAAATATCTTATAGAGTTCTGGCTAAATGCCCAAGCTGCAAAACACAGGTTTGATGAAGCAGAAGGGAGAGGAGAAAATGGGTCTAGATTACTAGCCGAAGTATTATTTATCTACTTATTGGGAAGAGCTCATAGTGAGAGTGATAAGATATTTTTATAAACATTGAGCAATCTTGGGGGGTTACATACATTTAACCTCACAGAGGTTGTGCTGCTTTATCTCCTAAGATAAATGAGAAATTTACCAAATGTTCCCAAGTAGAGTGTCGCTGGAAATAAGAAACCATAACAGGGAGGCTATTAAACTCAGTACATATGGGTTTGTTTTTAATTATCTTTACAAATATCTATATTGCTAAATGTTGACAGAATTAATTGCTAAGTCGGGCTATTTAAACTATTTAGGGGAAAAGTTGAATAAACTGAAATTTAAAATAGGCTAGCCATTTCTGTCTGTCTAGTTTAGTTTTTGAAAAAAAAAAGAATTGACTTCATTCGGGACATGTCAGCTTTGACACACAATAAGTATACAATAATATAGACTGCTGAATGGATTCTAAACTAAAATAATAGAGTCCCATGTGGTCCATCACTACACAATATTTTATTTGTCTCATAAATGTATATCAAATGCATGCATTATTCTGGTTTTACCAAAATTACCTTACACAAAGGTGACTACTGAAATACTTTGTTTTTGAAACATTTGAAGCAGTTTGGGTTTATAGCATTATGGAGATTTCAGGGACACAGCGTTATAATTGGATATCTATATATGAGTACAGTCATACTGTAAATATCCATAAGGTTCATCATGTTGTTGCAAATGATAAGATTCTACTTTTTTATAACTGAGTAGTATTCCATTATGTATTTGTCAGCAAATACATAATTTAAGTTGTTTTCATATATTGATTATTAAAAATAATGCTGCAAATCAATGCATCTAGCTTTTGAATCAGTATCTCTTCCTCGGTATTTTATGAGATTGTAAATGAGATTGCTATCTTAAAATTTCTGTCTGCTAATCTGGTGCTTGCATATAGGAATGCAACAGATGTTTGCATACTGATATGCAATCTTCCATTTTACTGTATTATTTCTGATAGCGTTTTATGAAATCTTGAAATTTTTCTATGTGTTTTACTATGTCATGTGTAAATAGTGATAGTTTTACTGCTTCCTTTTCAAATTAGATAACTTTTATTCCCTCATTGTCTATTTGTTCTGTCTAGGACTTCCAATACTATGTTGAATAATAGTAATAGGAGTAATATTCTTTTTGCTCCTGATTTTAAAGGAAAACATTTTCGTTTTTATCCATTGAGAAAAACTAAATTATTATTTTATAATAATAATAGCTGTGGGTTTATCAAATATAGTTGTTAATTATGTTCAGTTACTTCTATATGCATTTAATTGAGAGTTGTTATCATCAATTGATGTTAAATGTTGTCAAATGTTTTCTCTGCATCATAGGCTCGAGTTCCTCATTGTGTCAATTGATTACCTATGTTAGACCATCATTGTATTCCTAGAATAAATCCCTCTTGCTCGTGTTTCATGGTCTTTTTTTTAATATGTTGCTGAATTGATTTGCTAGATTTTATTGAGGAATTTTGTATCTGTGTTCATCAAAGATACTTGCTGTTTTATTTGTGTGTATTTACGTAATGTTGTCTGGTCAATATCAAGGTAACATGGTACTCATACTATATATTTGGAAACTTTTGGAATGGTTGAAAAATGATAGATGACTTGATCTTCACTGACAATTTCCTAGAATTCTCAAAAGTCCCAGAGTTTTGCTGGGATGGGGGTGGGGTGTTGATTGCTATTTCAATTTCCCCATTCATAATAGGTCTGTTGAGATTTTCTATTTCTACCTGAGTCAGTTTTGGAATGTGTGAGTCTAAAATGTCTTCATTTCTTCAAGATTATTCAATTTATTTGCATGCAGTTATTCATAGAAACCTCTTGTGATTATTTTTGTTTTTCTGAGATGTTTGTTGTTACTTCTCTGCTTGTATTTCTGATTAAGCTAATTAAAGTGTTCCCCTTTTGCTTTGTAAGCCTAACTAAAGTTTCTCAATTTTGTCTGTTTTTTAAAAGAAACAGTTTTTGATTTCATTGATTATTTTGACTGTCTTTTTAATTTCTATTTTATTTCTTCTCTAATTTTTATTTTACCATCTTTGGTTTTATTTGTTATCATTTTTCTAGTTTCATAAGTGTAAAGCTAAATTATTTATTTGAACTAGTTTCTTGATATGGAACTGCAATGCTGGATATTTCCCTGTTAGTAATGCTTTTGTTGAATCCTCTAAGCTCTGGTAACTTACGTCTTTATTTCAATATCTCCAGGTATATTTAATTTCTTCTGATTTCTTCTTTAGCCCAATAGTCTCAAGAGTACCATGTGTTATATTTTTCCATTTAGTATTTTCCTGCTTTAGATTTCTCTTCATTATTACTTAAGTATCTGTAGCAACAACAGATATTTGTAATATTTCTACTTTTACAGAACACCTCTGTGTTTTTATCCCCAGCTTTATAAGATGTTAGATATTTATACTTTTCAAGTTTCTCTAAGTCCAGAGACCTAATCTTGCAACTGCTGAATCAGAGGGTAGGGAAGAGACCCAGAGAAGTTCAGTCATTTGTGGGAGTAGAGGGTTTTCTGGTTCACGTTTGTGATACTGCTCACATTCCCCCTTCTTGGGTTCCAGACTCAAGGTTCTGCCATCTATGAGCTGGATGTGCATTATACAAAGTCAGTGCCTGTCCCAAGAAGTTTGGGGGTGGTGCGGGGGAGAGAAGCTCAACCCAGTGCACTGTCCTTGTTTGTTTCTCTGGGAACCCAGCCCATTGGGAGTACCCCCAATTCCTCTATGTGTATCTTCTCTCAGTTAAGGGTTTGTGCTTCCACAGAATCCAGCTAATCCTTCCCAGAGCTGCAAACTAAATAGAGCCCTACAATTCATACAGTATCCTCTTACAGTGGACTATAGCCTCCAAGTGATTCTGTACACACACCTCTCTTTTAATGAAACACAAATCTTCTCAGTGTCTCTTCTGGTGCAGTTTTAGTAGTGTTGGGTGGCCATGAGGTGTAGGTGTTCCCATTTTGCCCCAAGCCACAGGACCCCCTGAGTGTAGTGCCAGTTTGGGTTAATTTACAGATTATTAAATCTGGAGCAATTTACTTCCTCTGATGCCATCTTGGGTTGGTCTTCCTTTAAATTCCTACTTTGTGATTTGCTTGTTCTTAAAAGGGAATCGAGGGCCTCCCTGGTGGTGCAACAGGTTAAGCACAGTGCTGTGAAGCTGTCAGCGGCTGCGGCCCAAGTTTGATGCCAGGCCTGGGAGAATCCCACATGGCGCAGCAGACCTCTCCTGCCTCGCTCGCTGCTCCCCTCAGCAGTGTATTTCTGATCTGCCTGTTCTGTTCCCCACTCTGTCTCTGGTGAACCCTCTCGCCACCCCAAGCCTCTGTACTGTACCCCAGCTTGTATAAATAAATCTTTGAAAAAAAAAAAAAAAAAAGAATCGAAAAGACCCAAGTTGGTTTTGGAAAATATGTGCTGGAGAATTGACCCTACCCCTGGGTTTAGCCTTCTTAGGTAGTTTCTTTCAAAATCAAATCAAAACAAAACAAAACAAAACAAAAGAACAGCTCTTCATGTCAAGGATAATATTCTGCTGTTCCTTATTCTCCAACATTATTTATCTGAGATTGTCTTTATGTATTATTTTCTTAAAGAAGCTTGAATTTCAATGCTTGAAAATTTTCTTCAATTGTTACGAATACTGATATATTTTTGAAATATTGTGCATTTGAAATAGAATCTAATTAGCTATTTAATTTTGACTTTAGTATGTCTTTTGCTTTGTTATCCAAACAGGTTGACTTAATAGAACATAACAATAGCATTTAAGACAAAACTCTTTGTACATTGACTTATAATTTCTGCCCTTTTTAATATTAACTTCCAAGTTAGAAAATAAAATATTGTGTATAATGTTCAACATCCGTAACAGGTAACGTAAACATGTAACCCATATTGAAAAAATTTTCATCATTCAGGTAGTCATTGTTTAATGATTAATATCAGTTCTTTTATGTCATTTTCCCACAAAGTAGTTGAGGATATACACACATGTACACACACACACATATTCTATATGTGTGTATATATATGCATGCATACATATATCCCACATATTTTTCTAACAAATGTATATTACTTCTATACATTCTAACAGCTAGCATAGATAATACTAAAATATCAGTTATTTTACAAATAAGTGAAATAAAATAGTATATTTACACATTCTATGCATTTTCATGTGTATGAAAATATAAATCAAGAGGCAACTGAAATATATTAACAGATGGACAGGAAATTTGTCACATAGCTCCACTATCTAAAGCTTCTTATATAACTAACTTGAAATTGCAAAGGTAATATGAGTGAAATTATGTAAGTGTCTTGAAGAACACTCTCTGAAACCAATTTTTCAGATGAAGCAGTTTATTTGAACATTTCTTTCCTTAGATGTGGGACTTCTATTGAAATAATGTTCAGTGTAAAAAATGTGACTTTGGATAGGTTGATTCCTACTTGTAAATGGATAGATACTAAATTAATATAATTTAGCTACTCAGTCTGCAGAATTGTGATCACCCTTGGGGAAGATTTTATCAAATTTGAATAGCTCATGTGATATCACAAAGATCAGATAGGCAACGCCCATGATTTTTTGTGTCAATCACTATTGACAAGAGAAATAATTGCAAAGTAAATTTGGCCATATTACAATTTACTTCTGATTATATTATTAGAAATGGCTGTTGGAGAAATCTTGGGTTTTAATAGTCTGTTTTTTCCCATAAACTTCTTTCCTCTTTCTCATGGCGTGGGGTGTGCAGGGGTGAGAAAATAGGTGTTGCTAATATCATCTGTTTTGCTGATAACATTGGTAAAATTAAATCATGCTGAGTCAAAGATCAAGAACTGTTCGTTTGCATTTTAGTAAAATTAAGCAATGATACATTTTTCAAGCCATTTTGGATTTTTTTTTAATTGAATGACCTATTTTGTGGAAGTGCCTAGATATTGTATTGTCTAAATTCTATTTTCTCTAACTATCAAACAAATTAAATAAAGCAAATAAATTATGGAAAATAGTAAGTGGGACAATAGGCAAAATAGCTTAAAATCATCTTCAGCTAGACATTTATTTGTGCATCAGGCATTTAATCATACCAACAGTTTTGTTGGCAAGCCCCACTTACTTAATTTAAGATGTAATTTGTCCTTTGAGATCCTAAAAGGGCCAAGTATTTTAGAATTTATTTTATTAATATCATATTATTTAACCCACACAGCTGTTATTGTCAGATGAAAAAACTGCATTTAATCGAAGTCAGTAATTTTCTAAGAACCTAAGTCTAATGATTGAGAGAACTGTTAATTGAAGCCAGGATTTCTCAAGATTGTTAGTGTCATTCATAGTTTTGGCCAAGAAAAAAATCACAATAAAATCACCTGAAGAAGAGTTCTTATGGAATCTGTTGTAATCACTATATGACAGTATGTGTTCCATATCCAAAGAAATAATAAGAATTTGATATTTTTCTCCTTATAGTATGTACTACATATTTGAACATTTGTATGCTTCACATGCACACAGGCACACATACCACATCTAATTATTTTGATCTTATTCTTGGAAATATAAATGAGTGTATATTCACATGCCATGCCTTCATTATGGAAATGTATTTTTAAAATTATTTGTCAACCTCTTATAAGTATCTCTCACACCAATAACCTTTCCAGAAGGTTACACTCTAAAATATTACAAGTGCTTTGAATAATTAAGAATGAAGGATTAACAGACCTTGTGCATTCCTGAATCACCAAACTCTAGTTTTATAATTACCTACCCCCCCACCCCCACCCCCACCCCACAAATCTCTAATTTCAAAAATTAAAGTTTAATTTTCTGGCTTCTCTAGATATCTGTTAAGAGGAACAAACAGCATGAATCATCAGCCTAATTATAGTAATGTCAAGGCTTGGTTTAGCTTGCAGCAACATTTATTCTTTGTGCCGTGTAACATCTCTGTAATAATTACAGAGATTTGGCAATGCTGCTTATATAACCATTGACCATAAATTATAGTTAGACCAAACAGCTTTGGAAACTGATGGCAGGGCAGATGACACTTTTAATTTACTGATCCTGTTGTCATTAGTGTAAAGTAGATGGTAAGGTGAAAAGAGGGTCAGGGCTAAATCCTTCACTTATTGAAATTCTGCCCAGAACCATATCCTACAATTACCCTTCATAAAAGATTATTCACAGTCTTTTAACAAGAGTGACATCTGCTGGTCCACATATGCAATTCAAACTACTACATATTTATACTCCTTTGCAAATAGCCTAGCTTTATTTCTGCAGATGGTAAATCAGCTGAGTTTATAATTAGGAAAGACAATATTCAGCACAATAGAATTCTTATCAGGTATTCTGAATTTCTAGTTTAAACAAAATGAGTCAAATTTCTTGGCTTTTCATTGTGACAGTATATTTACAATGCTTTTGTTTATATAAATTTTCTTACCTAGAAATGTCAAATTTTGGAATGCAGGATGCTGATGGTTTAGAGATATGAAAAGTTATTTTTGAGCAATTGATTATGGTACTCCAGAACAATTTGTTAAGTTGAATGAAATAATCAGATTGTAAAAATATCGTTAATGTATGTTTGTTGTTTTATATGCTCAGTTATATTTATGAAGAACAATTATGCACTGTCAGTTAACTGTTCTATCTCTATCTCTAAGGTAATTATTTTCAATTCACCTTAGTAAGTCTGCAAATATAATCCATATATTCCGAATACCTTTCATACTTTGTGTCTTTATCATTGGTTGCTTTTATTCTCAGTAGATAATGACCAAAAGATCTTTTTTTACTAATAATTAAACATTTATGGGCTTACATTTTATATTATAATGATTATGAGGACATTCTGTTTTTAAGTGGCAAAAATAGTTTTTAAGTTCTAAATACAAATTTCTCATATAAAGAAAATGTGTAACATTTTTTAAAGTAAAATATTCAGTGTTACAATATTTGATCTCTTTATATTTTTTAAGAGAAACCAGCCTCAAACAGCTGTATGGTTACACAGCATTTTATTACATATAAATATTAGCTTAAACTAAAAATTATAGTGATATTTTTATTTTATACACAAAACAAACATAATAGATACAATGAATTTATGATTCAGACATTCTATGTCAGCTATAGTCAAATTTGTTTTCTCTCTGGGTTTTTAGGTAGAGAAAAATCTAATAATTAATAATTGGATTTAGCTTCTTATATTTTGTGAACAATCCAAATTACTTTCGTATTTGTACAAAGGTAAAATGTCTATCAACTTGTTCAGATTTTATCACTAGGGATGATTTAAGCGGACATTTCATTGTTTATATTACTGTATCTGTGGAGGAAAAAACAAAAGCAAAAATCTTTGCTATTATATGTGACAGACATAAAATATGAACTTAACTTTTAAATTTTGTGTAACTCTAGTCATAGATGTCCTCTATGAAAAGAGCCAGTTATCTCACGGAATCTGCTTTTTGGCTTTGAACACCTCTGAGAGATAGTTTCAGAAATAACATTCTAAGTCATTTTAAGAGTTTTTTTTCAGATTATATAATGAATAATAATCTACTTTCTTGCCAGCTCTAAGTAACTGGGAAAACACTTTCTATGCACTTTCATAATCAAAAATTTTAACCTAATACTTTGATAGAGTAATGGTAACTTTTTTGATACATGTGTTCCATCTTTTTTTTTAATTGATTCACCACTTATTTACAAAGGTATCTTAGTTTGGGAGTACATTTGCACACCTCAACGTGTGCACATGCCTGCTTGCCCTCCACCTCAATTCCAGTGTCAATACACTAGCACCGGTTAACCTTCTCTAGATCCTCACCTCTGCTCCTCCCCACTGGTTCCCATAATAGTTTTCAGAGTCTGAGAGTTATTTTTGTTGTGATTTGTCCATTTATTTTCCTTTAGTTTTTGGAGAGAAGCCATCTTGCGTTGTCTTTCATTTTCTGACTTACTTAAGTTCCATCCATTTGTTCCAGAAGTCACTATTGCATCTTTTTAAATAGGTTAGTAGTATTCTGTTGAGTATATGTGCAATTTCTCTATCCAGTTGTTTTTTAACGAGCATTTAGGTTGATTCTGTGTCTTGGTATTGTGAGTAACACTGCAATGAACATAGGACTCATAAATCTTTTTGTATTAGTGTTTTCATATTCTTCTCGTAAACACATAGGAGTGATATTGCTGGATTTTGTGGAATTTCCATTTTTAGTATTTTAAGGAATCTCTGTATTGTTTTCCATAGAGGCTGCACCATGTTACATTCCAACCAACTGTGAATGCGTGTTCTTTTTCTCAACACTCTCACCGATACTTGTTTCCTGTCTTTTTGACACATGCATTGTATTTATGATACATATTAATAGAAGAGTTTTTAAACATACCCAGAAAACATGTTACAGGACACTCAGTTTTTCTTTCTTTTCCCATAGATGATTGACTGAAATGTGTAACTTGTGCAATCCCATTTGAAATGAACATATCACATGTTGGCAGCCCATTTCTAAACATTTTGGTCTTGTTTTTAGACTATTAGCTTTGGCATTTTTGTGTTTCTACTGAAATCTCTTATCCTCTGCTGCTGAAAGTTTTATGTGAGTCTGGATAGTGACTATATGCCTTTTATGTTTGACATATAAAAAGGAGTATCCTTTACAAGTACTTTCCATTGGATAGAGAACTAGTGAAATGGCTCTTTCTTTGCATAAATTTTCTTAAGTTAAATTCATAGCTATACTCTACTGTTACCACTCAAATTCTCATTCATATGTTCAAGCTAACTCCTAGAAACTTTAACATCAGCATTATTCTAATTAAACATATTGCATATATAGTCAATGCTACATTTAGTTTCACATGTAAAAGCAAAAGCAATAAATATTTTATTCCAGAATTATTTTGACTTAGCTAATTCACATATTATTTCATTATACTTATTATTTCATTATTAATCTTCACAGAAACCACTAAATTATAGATTTATGAGCTCTGTGCTCTTAAATAAGACAATATTTGCAGCAAAACAGAGGTTTAAAAGGGCACAGGATGTAGACCTTCTTTTTACCAAAACCACCAACCTTCTTGTTTTGTCTTAAAGACAGAAAACTTCATAACTCAGTCAAAGAGTGTAGTCTTTTAAATATCATTGCAATGGTCCAATATTCCCATCATGACACAATTTAACCACCAAGATTTACATGTGAATTCCATGTCCTCATACTCAGTTATTCATATTCAAAATAATTTAGTTATTCAAAATAGATTCTTGTTAAGGCCATAATTATCAGTTTGAGTTTAGGTACAAGCAAAAAGAAAGGATATTTTATTAATTTTTAACAGAAAATTAATTCATTAAAAAGATATTGGACAACTTACTGAGTCACCCAAAAAGCTGCAGAAATGCAGAGACAATGCAAGATACTCATGTTCTCACTTAGAACTCAACCAAAGAACTAAATTCCTGCTACTCAACCACTTGGCACAGTAGGGGCGACTGAATGGTAGCACACCTACCATTCTGATTTTCACATTTTTTCTTGCTGTTACTAGCACCATTTCCAGAGATATTATTTGTGTTATTAATTTCTCTTTCATTAGTTATGTACTCATGCACATGCTGATTTTGTCGGATCCTAGTTAATTATTAGACACTAGTTTTGAGACTGGAAAAAATGAGTATTCATCGCCTTCATAAATTATCTTAGAACATGTCTATGTCCATCCAATAGTAAAAAGGAGTTCTCAATTAAAGAGTAATTTCAGATATTAGGCTGCTAAATATCATAGAGTGATACATGTTCACTACTGACTACAGAGTGAGGTGACTGTTCCTCATAAGAATATTCCTCTGAGTTATCTCTTGGATAAGAGATCTAGAACACTCCAAAATGATATTTAACCAAATATCTGGGTATCTTGTGCTCCTCTCAATTTGACACATAAAATTAATCATCACAGTACAATTGTCTTCTTCCACAGTAAAGTGAACAACACCTAACAGATAGTGTGCACCTAAGAAAGATATTATGCACCTAACAGATATTATGCACCTAAGACACATAAAATTAATCATCACAGTACAGTTGTCTTCTTCCACAGTAAAGTGAACAACACCTAACAGATATTATGCACCAGAAAATTATGCACCTGTGTATGTATTTCACTTAAAAAATCATGGGTTCATAATGTGCATCAGAATTTATAACATTTTTTGCATCCTAAATTTTAATTCACTGTCATATTACACTGTATAGGAACATAATTATTTTTACAAATTTCTTATTTTTAGTCATTTAGATTAACTTTGCTACTATTAACAGTTTTGCAATTATCCTTGTTTATATGTTTCCATTAATATTCAAGAATATTACCTCAAGATAATTTCACAATGCTTACAGAATACATTTAAAGAGAAAAATTATGCCTCTTCATCACTTACAAAGATATAGTTAACCAAAGCTAGTTTGATGAAAAATGTGGTTTCATGAGTCCTACAAAATATCTGATTAAATTTCTGCTTGGCAAATTATACATATACATTAGTGAATAAATTATTTTGCCAAGTTAAGTGTACTGCATCTCCCTCATAAATCCATAATGTGTAATTATTTATTTATAATTTTAATTATAAGCTTTAAAAATTTCATGATACAAAAGGAAAAGCAAGAGATTGAGTGATTCCCAACATGGAAAACAAAGATTAATATAAATTGTCAACTCTTCATCTTCTGCAGCGTTCACTTTAGAATACTTTGTATTGGTTTCAAATTTCTAACATGTAAAAAAAAGACATGGATTGTTGATCTGGCAGTTACAGTGTTGTATCACTGACATCTTTGGCCCTTGAAAGCTTCTGGATCCCATTTCCCAAGAAAAATGTAGGAAAAAGAAATATTAAGTGGACATATATGGTCAAATAGTGTGAATTCAGCCATGAAAGAACACTGCTTTATAGCCTATTTTAAAATGAGTAAAACCTACTTTGTTCAATAATATTGTTGGTGGAGACAGCCTTCGAGAGGGAGGTACCCATTTTGCATTATTGGTAAGCACGAAGAGTATTTGCCCAGTGGAAGCAAAGTTACATGTTAAACATAGAAAAGGAATGACAAAAAATATACCAAAATGTCATCGCCCTCACTCCCGTGTGGTGAAATTATAGTTGATTTCATTTCTCTTCTTTATGTTTTTCCAAATGTCCTCTTACAATAGAAAGGCAGAGGGGATTTTGATGATGGATACATGCACATTAGATTTGGAGAAAATTATACAGCTACTATTTTCAGAAAGAAAATAGATAATTCTTCATGTTATTCTGGATTAAAAGAAGTTTGTTATTTCTTTTGTTTTTTTAAGAGTCAGCTTTGGCTATTTTTTTTTAAGATTTATTTATTTATGCATACAAGCTGGGGTACAGGCCAGAGGCGTGGGGCAGCGAGAGGGTTCACCAGAGACAGAGTGAGGAGCAGAACAGAAAGATCACCAAAATACACTGCTGAGGAGAGCAGAGGGCGAGGCGGGAGAGGTCTGCCACACCATGTGGGAATCTCCCTGGCCGGGTGTCGAACTCTTGTCACCACTGCCGACAGCTCCACAGCACAGCTCTTAACAACTGTGCCACCAGGGAGGCCCAGAAGTTTGTTATTTCTAAACCCTAAAATATTCAAATATTGTTGTCATTCTTATAGTCACACATCCTAAATTTAGAATTACAACGTATAGGATTATCTAGCTAGAGATTAACATTGATATAAATTTGCTTGTAAGTGTGCTTTACTGGTTGGTTTGATTAGAAGAAATTATCATAAAAATTTCTGTTGCCATTCTACCATCACTCAGTGATCAGGCATAGTATTTCTGGTTCATGTGAAAAGGGTTTCTCAGTTAAAAAACCTGAGCTAATGGATTAAAGCAGGTGGTGGAAATGTATTTTTATTTCTCATCATGATTAGGAAAATATAACCACCAGAGCAAAGAAGTTTTAGAAAAAGTCAAACTTGAAATATTCTCATGGGAAATTGCATCACAGAAATAATTTAAAATAAGACTGAGCTCTTTTCTCCTGGGGGCAAGAAAAATAGAAAACGCTGCCTTAAAAGCTATTCTTAATCCAATTTCAAAGTTCCAAGTTTTACACCACAAAAGTAACTTTTTGGTTGCCTACCCTGTCTTTATACTGCATTTTAAATTATTAAATTGTTATTCATGTAACCTCCTGAAATTTCTAAGGTACTCGCTAACTCTTTACCCCTGTGACTTCTAATAGGAAATTTAAATACCTACTGAGGCAAGAAAAAGAAACATTTAAGGACCTGTGCGTGGCAGTTGATTGATTGCAGTGACCAAAGCTAAGAGTTCTAAATTCAGAGATACACATGTTCAACCATTAAGCTGAAAAAGAAAACATCAATGGAAAAAAATATAAAAACATTGTAATTCAACAAAATGACCACAGGTAGTTAAACTAATAATCTGAATGTTCAATACTGGCAAATTTAGTTGCTTTCTCTTACAATAAATACACTCAATTGTGCTACAAGTTATTAAGATCTGGGGTTTTAAACTTACAAAAAATAGACTTACTTTTGGTTTACTCGTTTGAATCAACAGAATGTCGTGATTATATCTATATGAATATAAATTGAGAGGGATGAGTTAATCATGGTTGTGAAGTAGTTTTTGGTGATCTGAAGTGCATTTATATTCAGTATTATTTATTAAATGCTTTCTCTGTACAAGACACAAGTCTCTGTTTCAATGACTGGAGAACATATTAAACTGGACCAGAAATCAATGAAAAAAAATTAGACAGTTATACACTCTCCTGAAGAATAATGCTGAAGGAAAGCCTTTTGAGTTGCTGGTAGTTGAGGTGAAATCTGAGTAACAAGAAAAAGGCAGCCACACTGGAACAGGCTATGCTAAGCAAAGATAACAGCTATTCCAAAGGCCTTTGGCAGAACAATTTTGGATTTTCCAAGAAATAAGAAGGCCAGGATATCAGAAATATAATGGGAGAGAATTAAAGTAGTGTAAGTCTGGGGATTCAGTACAAAATCAAATAGAATTCTATTTTATATCTTGGCCAAGGTAGATGATTTTATTTTAATGGAAGCAGAGTGGGTATGAACTGATGTATGTCTTCCTAGTGTGATTGTGTTTTGGAAAGACTTGCTGAAAGGCATGACTGAATAAACTCTTCTTGGGCTCCAAGTGACTGCAAATATATGAGGCATTATGCCAAGCATTTATAAAGCATTTATATACTTACAAGACAGCTATTATTAAAATTATTTGTAGATGTGTCAGAGAAGTTATAGATCACAAAATTCATATGCGGGAACATTACTGGATACTAGTTGGATCTGCTAGATTATCTTATGACTTATTCATCAAACATTGACCAGATGTTTTTGGCTGCTGAAATATTGGCTTTGGGGCCTCCCTGGTGGCACAAGGGGTTAAGTCTTAGCACCATGAGGCTATCAGCAGCCACTGCAGCATGAATTCGATCCTGGCCAGGAAGCCAGCTCACATGGTGCAGCAGACCTCTCCTGACTTGACCACTGCTCCCCGCAGCAGTGTATTTCAGTCAGTCCTCCTGTTTGGCTCCCCACTCTGTCTCTGGTGAATCCTCTCACCCTCCACACCTCTGGCCTACAGCCCAGCTTGTATGCATAAATAAATAAATCTTTAAAAAAATGAAAGAAGGGCCTCCCTGGTGGCGCAGCGGTTAAGCGCTGCACTGTGGAGCTGTCTGGAGCAGCGATGCGAGTTCGACGCCCGGCCAGGGAGAATCCCACATGGTGCGGCAGACCTCTCCTGCCTCACCCGCTGCTCCCCTCAGCAGTGTATTTCTGATCTGCCTGTTCTGCTCCCCGCTCTGTCTCTGGTGAACCCTCTCGCCACCCCACACCTCTGGTCTGTACCCCAGCTTTTATGTATAAATAAATAAATCTTTAAAAAAAAATGAAAGAAATTTTGGCTATGAAGAATACAGAGATAAATGTCCATAATTTGTGGAATTAGAGATAAAAACTAATTAAGAATGAGATTTTATTTTTACTTTGGTCTCTCTGATTGTTAATACTGTATGTCAGCATTACTGGCCCAGAAATTTGGCTTATATTCTGGGTGTGCCTGTGAGGGTGTTATTGGATTAGACTAATATTTACTTTAATGAAGCTAATTGTTCTCCCTAATGTGTATGGGTCTCATCCAGTTGATGGCCTGAATAAGCCAAATATAACTTTGAGTTAGAGAGAAAATTCTCCTAATTGACCTTTGGGTTTTGACATTGATTGCAGATTTTAAAACTAATATTGTTCATAATCATGTAAGTCAATTCTTTAAAATATCTCTCTCAGGGGAAATACAAATTAACATAATTAGGAATGAAGACAGAAGCTTTATCATATTTACTAAAAATATCAAAATGATAAAAATCTAACACCAATATATTTTAAAAATTAAAGGAAGTGAACGGATGCTATGAAATATATAATTTATCAAACCTGAGATGAAAAGAAATAGAAAATCTGAATAAGATTATGAGAGTTAATTAAAAAACCCTAACACGTATGACTTTACTGGAGAATTGTATGAAATATTTAGAAAAGAAATGATAATAATGTTATAATTTTTTCAGAAGAGAATGCACTCTCTAATTAATTTTAGATGGTAAGATTTCTCCAATACCAATATTATATACAACTGTGACAAAAAAAGGAAACACAAACTAATATGTTTCATGAATATAGACACAAAACTTCTCAACCTAATTTTAATCAGCTGAATCCAACAACATATTGAAAATTGATATATCACCACAGTTGGTATGGGTTTATTTGTATAGTTTATCCAACATATAAAAATGCTACTTTATTAACAAACTAAAAAAAAAATGTTCATCTCAGTAGATGCAGCAAATAAAAAATGTTTTAAACAAAATTCAATTTTAATTCTTGAGAAAAACTCTCAGGAAAGTAGCAATCAAAAAATGCTGCCTTTACCATCTAAAAGATACCTCCCTGTGAACAACCTGAGGCAAATATAATAATGTTAAGGACCAAAAGATTTGTTCCCCATGTTAGATAATACAAGTGTATCTCTGCACTCATTGCTTCCAGTTAGTAGCTGCTAGAGATCCTCGCCAATGCAATAAGGGGAAAAAAAGGAAATACAAGGTTGTAGGAAAATTAAATTTCTTCCTTCCTTTATCTCTTCCTCTCTTCCTTCCTTTATCTTTTCTTTCATTTCTCTCTCCACCTTTCTCAAATAATATCATGTACAAAAATGTCTTTAAGATTTGGCAAAATGGCAGTATTCATAAATTATCAATTTTGCAAAATTTTAGTCAAGATACAAGAATTAGTATTTCTAGTCACTAGCATCTATCCATTCAAAAATAAAAGTTTAATTAATATTACCATTTACAGTAACATAAAAGTATAATAAATGTCAAACTGCATTTTGAGTTTAACCACAATTAATTAATATTACCATTTACAGTAACATAAAAGTATAATAAATGTCAAACTGCATTTTGAGTTTAACCACAATTGGAGCTAGTCATTAAAGTATATAAAATGTTGGCAAAGAATAATTAAGTTCTTAAATAGAGAAAGATATTGTTAATAGATTAAAAGATGTAAAGTTGTAAAGATGACAGTGCTCCCCAAATTTATATATAATTTAATAAAATAACAATGAAAATCTCTGCTAATATTTTGTAAAAAGTAGTAAACTGGTTCTAAAAGGTATCTCAGAATGGTCTAGAGAATCACAAAAATTTCAAAAGTACAATAAAAATGGAAGACCTATAGTAACTGATTTCAAAATGTCATAGTAATATTCTAATAATCATAGCTGCATTTATTTCATATCACTTTTAACCAATGTAGTTAACTTTAAAAATCAATTAACCAATGTAGTTACATGACATGATTATAGAAATGTCAAACTGTCATCTGCCACATATCAGAAAAATCCTATTATTCTTTCATCAAAATTTACCTTTCTCTCTGCTATTTGTATTTCTCTTTATTATTCAAAATAAAAATCTATCACTTGGACTAATTCATTCAGGAAAAAAAAATATATCAATTCTTTTTTCTCTAATTATTTCACTTACTCTTTAAACACGTTCCAGTGTAAAAATCACAGATGAATCAATATAATAGTGTGAATCATTGTTACCTCAATAAAATTATAAAATAAACAGTTTAAAATATAAAAAAAAAACAGACAGGCATTTCTAGATTTGGTTCTATAAAGAGACTGAAAAATGATTGAAGTTGCTTGGTTATATCAATGTCTTTGTATGCAAGCAGAGAAAAACCTGTGTACAACATAGATTATAATGCCAATCAGTTACCTGAGTCCAGAATAGTTATGGCCATTATGTTAACTGAACTGTTTCCAATTGGCACAAGTTAATCTAGGGAGAGAAAGTCTAAATATCAACAAAATGTGTTTCTGGTTAGATAATAAAACCTTGGTGGTGCTGATCAGTTGACTGTCTTCCAAGTCTGAGGCTGTCTCACACCTGCTTCATTTATTTGTTTTATGTGGCCTCTGGTTTACACACTGTCATATTTAGAAAAAGCAAACTGTTCTGGTAATCTACTTGTCAATGCTGATTTCTTGATTGAGGTTAAGAAATTTCGGTGAATAATGCCAACATTCTTCATATAAAACTGGATTTTTTGCCAGGACAGGCAGTGCCATTAGGTATACGCCAGTTTTTCAAACGAAAGTGCCCTCTCCAAAGAAGCTTATAGTTATTTATTCTCCTAGAGTCCAAATATAATTCAATAGGTCTGAATGTTAAAGTTTAGTAGGTCTGATATCAATGGAAACTAGGGCATTTGGGATATAAAGTTGACCGTTTTTGTCTTTTGTGTGAATTTTAAAGAATACAAAATAATATTCTAACCTCAAGGGAATAGTTGAGCAAGAATGTGTTTTCTCAAATAAATAATCATAAAAATTATTATCAGTAGTCAAATACACTACACTCTATCCAGGTCAAAATACTCAGCATATGAGATATATGGTAGGAGAATGAAGTAAATTTTGACAATTAAATTTGGGTCATATTTGGGTTATATATTATAAATTATACCTACCTCCTTAGTTGCAATAGTGTTTTGAAAGTTAAAAATTGGGAAAAAGATCAAATCATTAGAACCAGATTCACATCCTGGTTTTGTCATTTAGCCTCTTTGTGTGAACTAGGAGTAATATTTAAATAACAGACTTTTTTTCTTTTTTAAGAAAGAAAAAAGTGACATATATACAAGTAATAAGGATGAGGTGTATCATGCCTGAAGTAAATGTTGGCTCTCATCTTATCTCTATAACAGAAAATCTAAATACACACACACTATATATATATATATTTTTTTTCCTCAAGAACTGTGCTAAATTTCAATGTACTTTTATTTGAACAAAACAATATTGGTAAAGAGAATTGTGATCTTAAGGCTGCAAATCCTTGTGGCCCTTAAAACTATCTTATTAACTCTTTTTTTCTGGACCATTTTGTGTCTCTTCTAAAAATTCATCAATGAAATAAATAATTAAATAGTTCTTAAGAGTGCTTCTCTGAATCTTTTGTTTAAATTGCAATTCCAGAAAGGAAGAGAAAAACAAACAAAACAGCAAAGGTGATTCAACAATTGTTTGTTTCTTTTCAATCTGATGCTACTACTATCCTTGAATGTAGATTTATCAACATTAACTGATACTAGATTTTAGTATAAAAGGCTGGAGATAAAAATGAGAACCATTCATGGTATATTATTTTAAGATGTTCCCAATCCCTTCAAGGAGTGGAACATTAATGGATAATTTCTGTATAAAATGATAGTAGAGTAATAATAGGTTCCCATCTGTGCTATGGGAGCTTAGACATGGTAAATTTTTTTCAATGGTAATTCAGTGTCACAAAATGATGGATTTCCTGAGGGAAATTTTGACGACTGAGAAAGATATTGCTTACAGATGATGAAACAGCTTGCGCAAAGGTATAGCTATTGGGCATGTTAGCAATGCAATATCATTAGATGTGTGTATTTGCACTATACTCTCTTTTGATTGACAGAACTGAAGCATGGTAGTATAGCACATAGTTTATAGTGGTTGAAATTAAATACACAGTATAGACATTTACCTATATCAGTAAGGAAGCTCTGCTAGACAATTACATTTTGGTTGCCAGAAGTCCTTGCAAAATAGTAGCAAAGGGGAATTCTCTGAATATTAATAATCACATGGCACTTCCATTCTTGAAGTAAACCTTTACCTAAGGTGAGTCATTTGTCTTCATTTTGATTTTGATCTGTAATCTCAGTCTACTCTCCTATCAGCAGCAATTCCTTCTCTGCTATCAAACAATAATGTCCAGAGCAATTTAGAAGTCAAGGTGAATTTTATGTTAAAATGAACCTGATTCACTGTTTTCTACTGCATTTCTAATTGTTCAGCTTATTGTATATCCTTTGAGGAGGTTTTAGCATTCCTGATCCAGTTTTTGTTTTGCCCCGAAATGACTATATTTGAGTTTAGAGAATGGAGAGAAATTGGAAATTATCTTTCTGTGTGATTCCATTGAACTGTAACTGACTGCTTGCTGAAAAGTAAGGGAAGTAGTTGTCAACAAGATTTAAAGTTACTGTCAAGTTTATACAGCCATGCTGGAAAGGCTGCAGGAGCGACATGAGTTTGTTGAAATTAAGTACCAACAACTACTGGACCATGGATATGCACATTGGTTATCATTAAAATTTGACATCTGCCTCATCTTTTAAAATGTTTAAGTTGTTTTTATTTTCAGAAACAAAGTGTCCCACAGTATGATCTTTATTCATTTTCTTTAAAAGTTAAGATACGTATTTGTGGCTGTGAATCTAACATTCAAAAAAGAGTATTTTTGTTTGTTGATAATTTTACTTACTGATAAACACAAATCAGATGGGCTGCTGAAAGAAGAAACACTTGAAATTCCTTTCAATCTTACCTCAAGTGGTGAGATCAATTTAAAAATCAATGCAGATATTTTTCTGGGATATATGAAAGAGGTATTGATAGGAGGTCTTTATATCTTTAATCTTTTGGGTTCCCTATTTGATATTAGAATATTATATATGAAAAGTGCCAAGAAATTATGAATAATTAAAAAGAAATAGAAGCTTCAGACTTTTCATATTTCTATAAACCAGCAATGTTCACAAAATTCTTAAAATATGTCAATAAATTTTAGAATTTCGTGGTAAAAATGACCAGTAAATTGCAATCATTTCAAGGAGTTTGCAGTTTGGCATTTATAAGAGGCTTATTTCATATTCTTTACAGAAGTTAGTATTATACAAAAATACTTAAATTATTTTGCTAATTTTCATAAGTGAAATAGGATGTTATAACTTTAAAATATATCATAAGCTGATTCTTAAGGCTAGCCAATGAGCAGAATTTTCATTATGGTCATTATTGCTTTACAAATATATCTTGAGATTTAAAAAATCAGACACTTTCCTGGAATTACCCCTGAAAATTTTCTGGAATGTTTTGAATTTTCCCAAAATCTCCTTTATATGAAGTCTGATCATTCTTAATGCCACTGATAGTCATTAAAAATATCTTATCTTCATTGGTAGGACTCAGTACTGATCTCTGGCAGATAGCCATATTTATGAGTCCAGGATTATGAATGACGATGATGATGATGGTATGTGTATCTTTCTGCACATCTGACCTGTCCCAAAAGTCAACTTCATAATTACAGGACGTTGGTCAGTATGAAATAATCTATAGTTTGCATGGTGTCTACATTTCCAAATGTACCACTGGCCATATGCCAGTCACAATATCTTACCCCAAATTTTTGCAACAGGTTCACAAATAGCAACATTGTTATGTAAGAAATATGAAAATAATAAGTGTGTCCCAAGTGCGTAGGGCAGTGTCAGGTGCATAATGGTCCTCAATGAGTTGACACGATCAAATTCTAATAGACTAATACTCTAACTACATTTGCAATGTTCCTTTTAAGTACGGCATCATCAAAGTTGATTGAGAAAGAATTCAAACTTCGTTTGCTTCCTTTAAGAAAATAATAAGATCATGGATAATGTTGGAGTAACCTAATTAGATCAGCAAACCATCTTCCCTTTTGAACACATGCACCAGTCTTAAACATGTGAGAATTTAAAGAGAGATAAAAGGTAAATGATGTAGATTTAGATTTTCCCATCCACTATCTGTAAAGTGCTTCGGTGTTACTAATAAGCAATTTTATATACAGGGTGCATATATAAACTTGAAAAAAAATGCCATTGCCAGCAATTAATGAGTATGAAAATTGCTCAATTTCTCTAGTAAAACCAACTTTAATATAGCTGCTGAAAAATGTTTTTAAAGGTTAAGGTTTTGATATATGAAACTTTGGGTTGCAAGTTTGGAAAAACAACCAGTGCTCAACTTCAGCTGTTTAAAATACATCACTAGAAATTAAATTACATGTATTTTTTTTTTAAAGAATATATTTCCCCTTCAGTGCTATCCTTCAGACGCGAATGTTCTGTTCTTTAATCAGAACACAGCCTGTGTGTTTTAATATTCAGCGTATAAAGAGATTAGTGGTCTAATGTGTAATTACCAAATAGTCAAATTATTACAAGCCAAGCATACTGTCTGACATTTAATAAGTATCAATATGACCATGTTTACACCTATTATTTTGCTATTTGTTCTCTATGCTTCATTTCTTCTGTCTTCCTCTCTTCTTTGTTGGCTTGCTTAGGATACAAGTGAAAAATATTTAGTTTGTGTGTTCTGTTTTGCTCTACTTTTTTAATAATTACACTAGAAGATACAACATGCATACCTTAGTTACACATGCTACCTTTAAATAATATTCTCTCCTGTAAAATACTATAAATGCTGTAAAATGTTGTAAGGGTATGTTTCTATTTATTCTTCACTGTAATTTTCATTCTTTTCCACACTTCCCCTCATTTCTTTACTAAAATAGTTGTTATTGTGAGATATTGACTTTTTTTTAAACAAACTAAAACACATATCACCATGCATTATACTGTCTTCACGCTTAGTACCACCACTCACCCTATTCACCTCTGGTAATGTCATTTCAGTTTTCAGCATTTTTTTTGTTTGGTTTTGTTCATTTGTTAGTTTCCTTATATTTCTCACATAATGAAATCATTCAATATTTGTCTATCTTTCTCACTATTTTTGCTTCACATTACCCCCTCAAGTTCTATTTTGCTGCAAAGTATACAGTTTCACCTTCATTGCTGAATAGTATTCCACTATGTATAAATACCACATCATCTTTATTCAGTCATCTGTCAATGAGCACCTGGGTTTCTTCCATGTGTATCTTAGCTATTTTAATTAATGTTATAATAAGAACTGTAGTGCATATAACTCTGAGTTAATGATTTCATGTTCTTTGAATAGATACCTAGCCATTCCAAAATGACTGCATCGATTTACATTCTGACCAACAAATTTACATCTAAGTTTTAATGAACAGTCAGTTGTACACAGTTTCTTTTTTTAGTGATTTTAATATCTCCTGTCTTATTCTTTGTGTTTTCTCTCTTTATATTTTTCTATCTTGCTGATGTGTTATCAATTTTATTATTCTGAGGAACAAGCTTTGCCTTTGGTTGCTGATTTGGGAATCAACAATATCACACTCAGTCAGAATATTCTGTTCATTGGGGAGTTACAATAATGTTGATACTTTTGCTTCTAGTCCTGTAATCCCTAACCAATATGCTGCCCTTTTGTACCTATAAGAATTTTTCTTTCATTGCCTATTTCACAATGTTTGTATGTATATTTGACTGAGATACTCAGGGAGAGTTGGATCTTTGCCATTTTTTTCTGGATCAGAAATTTCTATTAATTTTTGAGTCTACATTTTGTAAAAACAATAGGATAGCTCATTTTTACTTTTCCAAGGCTTTTTGGCATTTCTAAATTTGTAGGAAAAAGATATAACTAATATCTGATTGCAATAATGTGTGATACAGTCTGTGATAAAGGTACTACAAAATATTGTCAAAGTATAAACTGAACATCTAATATATTCAACTGGGATAAGTCAAGAAGACATTGTAGAATAAATAAACTTAAAGGCAATAACTAAATTAAGAGAGATAGCCAGATAAAAATAATGATAGAGAAAATATCATGTGAAAATTCTTGAATGAAATTGAAACAGATAAATGAAAGGAAATGTAAATGTCAAATACAAAGTTAAGGGAGAATATAATCTGAAGAGAATGGTAGTAGACACAGATTTTCTGAAAATAATAGGAAACTGGTGGATATTTTTAAGCAAGGAAATGATATGTATTATGCATTATGACTCGATGTCGTGGCAACAAACTGGAAAAAAGATTGGAAGGGAACAAATGATAATGCTATTTTGTTTTGTAACAGTAAATTTAGATCCTATTAGGTATTTGGGAATATTTAGTTACTTTGCAATAGAGCTCAGCAAAAGCTTCATCATGAGAAAATGCTTCTATTGAGCCTGAACAGATTCCATATCATTAGCATTTTCAATCATTATACCCTATCTGTCTTCCAAAAGAAAACACCCAGCCCAGCTGCTTTTTTCAGCATGGTAGACAATCCAAAGCCAGCACTAGATATAATTCACATGGAGTCAGAATAAACAATTAACAATAACACTATTTAAGCACACATAAGTAAGCATTTAATTTAAATGTAATAGAATAGTTCTTCTATGTTTAGTCTGATCATGAATATTAATGGGCCTGAGCATCTTGCTAAATAAAATAGTTAAGATCAATAAAGTGAGAATAAGAATACATAATATTCAAGTGGCCACCTATTAACAACACTATGTATAGGTTGTACTCTCCTTTTTATTTATATTCTCAGTGACTTGATTTTTAAAATTCTGACCAAAAAAGAGTTCATTATCTTCTAGAATTAATTTACCGTTAAAGAGCTTACAGACAGAACAATTTCTGTTGAAGTAAGCCAATCAAAAGCAATCTGTATTTGTTTAATGGACACTTCTTGGCATTACAGCATTTGCTTTTTCAACTATATCGAGGAAGAAATATACAATTTACTACATTGTTTTCATGTAAAAGCGGCAAGCTAGAAGACAGAGGAGAAAATTTTTGTTGCATCACTATCTGTAAGAATTTATTATTACTAACAGTTTCTTAGATAATATTTTATGGTATTGCAATTAATTTTTATATGATATGACTACTCCTAATTTATAAGTAAGGAAATATGTCTGTATCACACAGCTCTTAGTACTTATTGTAATGGGTAATTTGTACCTATAATCTAATCTAAACTTAAAGCTCATACCTTCTCTTTTTTGCTGTATCATATGACTCTGCCCTCAGTATACAGACATATTTATTTCAGATTTTAAAGGACAGATGAATATATATTACTTCTTACTTATAATACATCTCCAAAGGTATCATTGAGACAAAGATGATCAGAATTATACAAGCAATAGGGTAAGAGGGAGAAGATTTAATGAGAAATCATTTTATATATCCTTTATTCCCCACTTTAGTCTATAAAGTCATAAATAGATATGTGCATTACCATAAATGAGATAAGGTCAATGGGAAGAGTATCTACACATGTAAAAATATATATTATGCCAATAATTTAAAATTTAACACACACTACAAATCTGGAGAAGACAGAGATCAGTGTCCAGGGACGTAACTGGCCTTAATGGGCCAGTAAGTGAGAATGAAAATTGGATAGGCAAATAAGAAGGGAAAATCATATCTTTGGTTTAATAGAGGGGAGTAGAAATGAATAGACACAGTTTGCATGGATAATCAAGAGGCAGAATCAAAGTTTAAATCTAACTTGTGTCCAAAATCTGGGCTCATTCCTTCACAACATGTTTGTAGCATTAGAGAAGAGTTTGCTATTTGCCACATCTCAGAATTTGACCCGACTCATCAGAAGACTATAGTACTTTCATCTGTGAAGATTTTCCGTTTGCCCTATAGACCAGCAATAATTTAGGCAAGTTACTCAGAGGCCACCATGCTGTGATAAGAAAGTGTATATCCAAGTGAAACAGATGGTGTAATTTGTCTGGTAATATTATGCAGAATGGTAAGCAGTGGCATGTTGAATCTGACTTATACCAGCTGTCAGCGATTCTTTAGCATCCATTCCTGAGTCCTCATTTAGTGACATTACACTGGTAACTTGAAATGGGCCATGCTGGGAGTATTTACACAACAGATCTTAGCAAAAGCTATAGATGTGTGCATTTTCCTTTTCATAAAGGTAGTTGTTAAACATCTACTGATCAACCGCTATACAAGGGGTTTGTTATGGAAAATTTTCAGCAGACTAGTGGAGAGCATGATACAATTGTCTGGATATTTAGTGAAAGATGGATCACATACACAGTGGTGGTCCCAAAATCCCTATTGTCCAGGAATATAGTAGTCATCATAACATTTTAGTGTTTAAATGACAACAGCCTCTAACATCTCATCTTTTGTTTATTGCATCACTTGATAACTTTATTTCCCCTTGTGCTTTATTTAACCTCATATGTTTTTGTTCATCATGACCTTTAACTATAAAAAAATCATCTGGTAATGTTTCCAGTAAGAGGCTACATCGGGAAATTGATTTGAAAATGAAATTATTGATTACTAGTCAGGTATGTCCCGCTCCACCATATCTTTGATCTTCAAGAACAGTAACAAAGTGATGACAACTATTAAAAGATCTACTTCATGAAAGCAACAAGACTAACAAAAGTCTGAGCAGGACCTGTATCAAATATGGATAAACTTTTAATGTTCAGAATTGAAGATCAGGCACCGAACCATCCCTCCCAGCACAAAAGAATCATGACCCAAGCACAGGTTGTTTGTGATACTGAATGACAGGCTGCCCTGACTACAATGTTGAATTGACAGCTAACTTTTAGTGGCTTACGTGATTCAACAATGATACATTTTGTTGTGTACGCAAGGATTTGTTGAATTCATGATATATTACAGGAGAAAGTTGAGAACTTAATCAACTCCAAAGTGGTGTCCAAATTGACAGTGCACCTCTCAAAAACTTCCCTTTTTGTGAACATAAGGCACAATATATAGGTAAGTATCCTCTGGTAAATGCAGTATTTGTCACAAGAAAGATTTTTAGGATCATGTGATACTTTACGAAAAATTGAGTCCTAGATAACTAATGACAGAGTTGTACATAAATTATTTAATATACATATTATTACCATGTTATAGTAAAATGCATGGCCCCATAGTGCTTGGGACTGACATAGCAGACATTTTTCCATGATCTAAGAATCTGCTATTCCAGTAAACAAGCACATACATTAACACAAACTGTATTCTGAACAGAGCTGGAACCAAGTACATAAGTACATCCATGTAAGAATATCTTACGTACTAATATGTCATTGAATATATTTGAATGAATAGGCATTATGCTATAAAAATATTGCATTATAGTTCCTTAATGTACCAGAATTAATTAATAATTCTAGAAATGATTTATTTAGATATTTCAGGCTTTGTTGTTCCATATTTCCTTTTACCACGTTGTAATCTTGATTTGTGTCAAACAGTCACACATTGCTTAACAACAAGCATACATTCTTTTAAGAATTCCTCTTTATCAATAATTTTAGACCATTTTTTTGTTAATAAATTTTAAACCATTACGATATGCTTAAGTGTAGTTTTCTTTACATTTCTAGTGTTTGGTGTTTAGGTGGGCCTAAGACCTTTTTATTAAATTAGTATCACTGATTACTATTTATTCATGTATTTTTCCCACCTCTTTGTTGGAGACTCAGATTAATTCTATGTTAGACAGGGGAAGTTATCCCAAATATCAATGATGCTTTGCTCATTTCATTTTTCAGATTATTCTCTACATGCTTCATTTCAGATAGTACTTATTGCTATGTCTTCACATTCATAAAGTTTCCCTCTTGCTATATTGCCTCAGGTATAAATTCCATCCTAGAAGATTTCTGTCAATGTCTTATATCTTCAATGATTCCATTTAAGCATAGCCTGTCTTTTATTTTCTTCACCATATGAAATACAAGTTTTTGATGTCCTTGTTTATTAAGCTTATCAACATGCCGTTCTTTGTTGGTATTGATTTACTTTTCTCCTTCTTTATATATATTTTCTGTTTATTTTCTTGCCTGGCAATTTTTGATGAAATGTCAGACATAGTGAAATTTTTAGTAACTTTGTTGCATGATGACAATTACCCAAAGACAAGAAAGTGGAACTTGAAAAATCACTCCCACATTACACAATTACTTCCATTATGCCCCAGACACCTAGTGCAGAATAGGATGTAGAAATGTGTTTTGAAGTTACTGTGATATAATGATACTGACTGTCCAAACATGCTATGTTCAGAGAACACTGTTTAGATTCAAATTGTTCCAACACAAATTATGCCTGCCTAATTTTCCTGAAAGAATTAAACTAAATTCTAGGAGCTGTGCTTCAAGTTCCTTTCTTTACTGGTGTTATGAAGACCCATCACTTCCCCCATCTTAAGAGAAGTCATTTCAATTACCATTCTCTGAAATATTAATCTCTTGGGGGTTACTCACCTGATTTAGGACTTGGACAATGACTATAATGTTAGCGTCTTTATTTTTTTTAATGTCTGGTGCATATTAATTTATTTGATTTAAGTAAGCTGCTGTTTTCATACTTTATTAATAATTGATTTGTGTTTATTGAAGTGGATGTAGCAAAAAAAAAAAAAAAAAAAAAAAACACCACCACGCTGATACAGCCCTCTGGACTGAGGCCCATGGTTCATAATACTTTACATCATGAGGCCTGTACTTAGATTGGTGGATGTGTGTCAAGTCTGTGAAGCAGGCAGCATTCTTAATATCTACAAGTGTATTCAGCATTTTGAATGATGCGGAATTCATGTCACTGAATATTTAAAATCTTTCTATCATTTATTTTCCACTTTTACTTTTCCTATGCATTCTAATTCAGTTGAACAGACTGAAATATAACATACCTAATACAATTATTATAATTTGCCAAAAATTTTTGGTAAAATGGTTTATCACATTTGAAGTAGCATCCTTAATTTCCACTGCCCTGCCTATTCTTATCGGATGTTTTCTTAGATAAGTGGTGGTGATGTGTGTAAAGATTCAGTATACGTCTGTAGCAGACTACACAGCTACTATAATTTCCAGACTGCTTTATCTCCAAACTTTCCTTTCCGGCTTTAACATCTACATTACACAAAAGCGACTTTTACCCTTACCCAGTGCAAGCTTTATAGTTACTTCACAGACTGGATTTTATAGTCACATCTTAAGTCCATTAAAGTGACTGATATAGGTGAATCCAATGGATCATAAGTAAGATTTTATTGGGTAAGTTCATCCTGCAGGAATCTAAAAAGTTTGCATGTGCATTTGCCATTCAGCAGAAATTCAATTTATAAAAGTAAACATATTTTTATGTACTGTTTTTCTCATTGATTGTTGTTTCTTATTAACTAACTCAACAGAATTGTTGCCATTTATAAGGGTTCTATGACCATTAATGCGGAGCAGTTGACATGTGCTGAATGTGTTAATGGAAATTATCGCTGACACTGCATTTTTCCCTAAGCAATAAAATACAGGACACAGAAAAACTGTTAAGTCACCATGACAGAATGAACACTTGAGAATTACTTTTCTTTGCATATCATTTAAGAAAAAATCAATTAGATGAATGCCCAGAGATCAATATAACTTAGTGTAGGAAAACAAAGAAAAAGAGCAACTCTGCCAGCTACTGCCTCCTAATTTTTTTTCTTTTTTGCTTTCTCAATCTTGAGAGAAGTCACTTAGATAAAGATATAATAAAGGTCACCTTCAGCAACAAGAATTGCCTTTTGCTTCTTTTTAGAAGCATGATACTATCAAATCCAATACACAGTGAAAAGGCATGGCATTGGACCACTGTGATATTTCATAAATAAAATTTGAAAATTGCTTTTCGACAATAGCAAAAAAAAGTATTTTTTGTGTCCTTACTTTTTCTCTTACCTGTAATATATTACTGAGTATTTTTCTAGTTTTGTGGTTGTTTGTAAAATGTCAAAACCAGCATTTGGTATTATTTTGAGATCTATGAATGTCACATAGCAAGTTGTTGCGTCTGTATTTAAAAGTCCCTGTGGTGAATTCATTCCATAATTTTCTGTTTTGAAGGTGCTCAAGAGTATGAGTTGTAGTTTTAGGAAAAACTATATAGGAAGTAAATCTATAACTTTACTGTACATAGCATTATATGAAGCTATAGAGAAGGGTTTCAAATGGTGTTTTGACCAAAGTTTATGAATCAAGTTTTGAAACATTCTCTGACAATTGACCTTGGAGAGGAGTTTTGAGTAGTATGATCTTTTGAACAATTGTACTATACATATTTTTAAACATGAACAAAACAAGCTGGCAAAGTCAAATTTGGAAATATATAAGCTCTCTTATTTTTAAAATCAACTCCCTTTAGTCTTTAGTCTAAGCTGTTGGTTTTCTAAAATAATTATTATGTTTTATTTTTAAAAATCTCAACCTAACGTCACTGTCCAAATAACCTCCCTTATTTTATGGATCATGTGATATCATCTTATTTCATAATTTAAAAGCATTGTGTGTTTTCTCCATAATGTTTATTTTATATGCACTTCTTATTTATTTTTGTGTTTATTGGATTGATGTCTGACTCTTAATTAAGCTGAAAGCACCTTGAAGAAAAAGAACTGGGTCTAGTTTTGTTTACATTACCAATAACGTATTTTCCTTTTCCAAAGAGTGTCAGTCATACAACCAATATTTATTGAGTGGATGCATTAATATGTAAAGATCCAATTTAGAGCTAATGAAAAAACTCTATGTTCAGAGATCAGATTTGTCTTCCAACATAAACATTAACTTTATTTTTGTGGACTATTGTGTCAAAAATAGGCAGATCATTTTAAAATTTTGACTTTTAAAAAAAATAATATTTAATACTTACTTTCATTGGTTCATTAATAGATGTGTTTTAAACACAAATGCTCTTGTTTAGCAATAATTTCTTTTAATCACCTTGAGCTTATCCAACATACTATGTCTCATCATGTGTATTCATTCTCAAACGTATCATTCTTTGTTTTCAGACTACTCAATCATTTTTTAATCATTTATTATGTGCCTATAATGTGATGTATATTGGCAAAGTAAAATTAAAACAACAACCTTTACAATGGAAACAGAAAGTGTCAGTGAATAGATTAGATGATGATGTGTTATTGCAATCATAATCACAGGACATTATAAAAGTAGAATAATATCATTATATCAAAGTGAAATTCAAATAAGTCTTGCAAATAAAGTAATATATTCAGTTATAAAATAGGAGTAAAAAAAATTTGGAGGATATTATGAAGCAGAAATTGTGAATTAAAACTTGCTCTTTTAAAGGTATGCAAGTATTAGAGAAAGAAATAGTTCCACTGTTCTGTTAAAGGAAATCTGACTACCATCAGCAGTTCAGAATGTCTACACAGTTTAAACCAGACTTCAGATACAGAACAGGAAAAAAAAAAAAAAGAGGACATACATTGAAAAAATGTGTCATGCTTTATTCTGCCTCTTTCTGACTAGAATTTGACAGACACACTTATCTATCTAGGTCTTTGAAAGAAGTGCAGGTATTTATCTCTACAAAACTTCAGTAGCAGAAATAGACAGTAACCTTTGTGAGATGTCTTTGGAGACGTGGTCATATAAAATGTCCCTCTCCTTTATTACTCAATAAGTAAAAAGTGGTCTCTAGAAAATTCCCTGAATCTATTTGTTGACATAAAATAGTTTTTGAACTATTTCAGAGTCCCTCCAATGTATAAATACAATTGCTGAAACAAATAATTATTTAAATAAATACACCTGGATTAGTAATAGGGAGTACTTATAATTATGAATATAAAAATAAATTGCATTTAATTCTATCAATTTACTCATATTCCATGAATAAATGCAAATATAGATGACATAATTTATCATATTTGGCACAGTATAGAGTTACTTAAAAATTCCCTTTTTGATTATTGTTCTAACATCCACTAATGTGTAAATTCTTTAATTTTTAGTAAAACATATCAGATATTAATATAGGAAGATTAAATTAGATATGCATCTTTATTTTCAGTCTTAGGTTGTTTCATATTCTAATACATCATCTGTACTTACTGCTTATAAACTAACATGTTTAAATACTTTAAAAGATTTTCAAACATTATAAACATTATATTCATATTATAATCTATGTGAGGTTATATAAATTTGGGATTATGGTTGCCATATGAATATTACTGGCATCTAACGATAATCTAATCTAAGTTATCAAACAAATAATGCACTTTAAAATACAAATATATTACTTATTGATTAATGACAATGTACAAGAACGTATGTAAAAGACATGCTATTTATCTCTTTAATGCATGAATGATTGAATGTGTGTATAGGGATGCTTTTATATTTATTCCTTGATATATATACTCAAAATTTTACCTAAAAGACAATGAATTTTAGAAGTACTTTAATTTCTATAATATTTTTGTCTTAGATCCAATAAGATTTTGGGTTTCAGGTTCACTTGGTTTCATTTGACTTTTTTTTAATCTTTTATTATCTTTTAATGTTGTTTAATCTTTGTCTTATTTTTGTATGTATAAAATCTTGAATAATAGAATCATTCTCTTTTTTTAAGATTTATTTATTTATGCATATAAGAGTGGGGTGTAGGCCAGAGGAGGGGGATGTGAGAGGATTCACCAGAGACAGAGTGGGGAGCAGAACAAGGTGGATTGACTGAAATACACTGCTGAGGGGAGCAGTGGGCGAGACAGGAGAGGTCTGCTGCACCATGTGGGATAGCTCCCTGGCCTGGGGCCACAGGGGTCCAAATTTGTGCTGCTGCAGATAAAATTCATATTGTTGCCCATAGCTTCATAAAGCTGAGAATTAGCCCCTATAGTACATAGACTTAACCCCTTGTGCATAGAGTCATTCTTAATGAAACAATTAATAAATTTCATATCAAAAGGAACAGCCATCTGCTCCTTGATTAGTAGAGCTTGGCTTTGGGGAGTTACTAAGATGGAACACTAATATAATATAAATGGAAGAAATGAGAAGAGGAATCAAACACTAAAAAAAAAAACAAATGGTAAGAATGAGTATCTTGAGGACAAGAGAAAACCAAAAAATACAGAAAAAGAGTAGCACATAGGCTGCGAGACCATTTAATGAGACATATTAACATAGGTTAAGAACCTGGACAACTCTGACCAAGGCCAAAACAACCTTGACATTCCCCTCAGCTTGAAGAAATTTTAGACAGGTATTTTCCTTACTGCAGGCTTCTGACCTCCCTCTTGTTATAGAATTCAGATTTGTAATTATATATTCTCTCTCTATTTCATTGAGATGTAAATCCACTTTGTTGTTTATAAAACCCACCAATGTCTTCTCAAGAATCTAGGAACCATGAAGCTATGTTTGAAGTGTCAATGAGCGAACATAAATGTTATGGGACAAACCTGGGGCACCAGGGGTGATCTAGTTGGTGATCCTTACCCTCGCACTCAGGAACTCAGGAACGCAGGATAAGATTCAAAAGCATACACATAGAGAGAAGCAGAAAGGTGAAAGTTCATTACATAGACACTGTGGGACAGGGGCAGATGGGGAGAGGCAGAGAGAATATTTTTCAAGTAGTCACCCCAATGCTTAAAAACTTCTGTAACTTTTGTTTTAATGGGATTGAGGTCATTCTCTCTCCCCGACTACAAATAATCTTCAGTAGGTCTTCCTAGTCTATTTAAATTGTCAGATGAAAATTTTCTTTGACAAAACTTACCAACATTATAAATGATCCATTCTCGTTGTTTTCTTTCCTTTTATTTTCTCTTTTAACACATTGTATGCGGGAAACCTATTTATACGTTTTACGTTGACTTGTAGTAGCAAACTACCCGCAAACAATGTGTTATTACTCACCAGCTATGTGGCTTAAAGAAAGTGGTGATCCTTTCTTATAGGAATAGTAATATGGGAATAATGTTTTGCTTAAAAAAATATTTTAAATTGTATGAGGGATACATATTTATATGTTTTACGTTGACTGGTAGTAGCAAACTACTCGCAAACAATGTGTTAATTCCTCCCTCCCTATTTCCCTTTTCCTTATTTTGATTTGGTATATTTGTCTTTCAAAAGTCTCTGTGTGGCTGAAAAGATGATTCACCCAGCTGTGTTCAGAATTCTGCTCAACTCAGAAGTGAAGCTTCAGGATTTTCCTTTTCACATTTCAAGCCCTAGCATAACTGACAAAGGCCTTTCTTGACATTCTGTTCTAGAAAGTAATAGTTATGTTAAATTAAGTTCATAACAACCTCTATATTTATTTTTTATTGTTATTTATATATTTTACATTTTGTATTCCCCTTGGGTAACCCACCACCAATTCACCCGTGATCCATCTCCATGGTCCCTTGTGTCCTTTTCTACTCCATTTTGTGTCCTTACCCCCCCCCCCCAGTGTCTCTCCCTATTTGGTTTCCCTATAGTCCTGTTATGAGTGAAGCCATTCAATATTTTTCTCTTTCTTTCTGGCTTATTTTGCTGAGTATGATCTCCTCTAATTCCATCCATGTCACTGCAAATTGCATGGGTTTATCTTCTTTGAATGCTGAATAGTATTCCATTGTGTATATGTACCACATCTTCTTGATACAGTCATCTATTTTTGGACATCTGGGTTGCTTCCATACTTTTACTATTGTGAACAGTGCCACAATGAACATACGTGTGCATGTATCCAAAGACCGATGGAACCGAATAGAATACCCAGAATTAAAGCCGCATATCTATGAACAACTAATCTTTGACAAAGGAGCAAAGAAAATGCAGTGGAACAAGGACAGTCTATTCAATAAATGGTGCTGGGAAAACTGGACAGCCACATGCAAAAAAATGAAGCTAGATTGCTACCTCACACCCTGAACAAAAGCCAATTCAAAATGGATAAAAGACCTGGACGTAAGACCTGAAACCATAAAATTTATAGAAGAAAATATAGGCAAAACTATACATGACATACATCTCAGCAAAATCTTTAAAGACACATCCCCCAAAGCGAAGGAAGTGAAGGACAAGATAAACAGATGGGATTACATCAAAATAAAAACCTTCTGTGCAGCAAAAAAGACATTAACCAAAACTAACAGACACCCTACCAACTGGGAAAAGATCTTCGCACACAATACAACTGATAAAGGACTGATAGCAAAAATTTATAGGAACTCACACAACTCAACAAAAACATAGCCAATAATCCAGTCAAAAAATGGGCAGAAGAGCTAAAAAGGCACTTCTCCTAAGAAGAAAAGCAAATGGCCAACAGGTGCATGTAAAAATGTTCAGCATCACTTATAATCAAGGAAGCACAAATCAAAACCACAATGAGATACCACTTCACACCTGTGAGGATGACACACATTAAAAATACAGGCAGCAACAAATGCTGGAAAGGATGTGGAGAAAAAGGAACTCTTCTACACTGCTGGTGGGAATATGAACTGGTCCAACCACTATGGAAAGCTGTATGGCGATTCCTCAAACTGCTAGACATGGAGCTTCCAGGGGCCTCCCCGGTGGCGCAGCGGTTAAGCGCTGCGCTGTGGAGCTGTCCGCAGCGACAACGCGAGTTCGACGCCCGGCGAGGGAGAATCCCACATGGCGCGGCAGACCTCTCCTGCCTTGCCCGCTGCTCCCTTCAGCAGTGTATCTCTGATCTGCCTGTTCTGCTACTCGCTCCGTCTCTGGTGAACCCTCTCGCCGCACCACGCCTCTGACCTGTACCCCAGCTTGTATGTATAAATAAAAAATAAATCTAAAAAAAAAAAAAATGGAGCTTCCATATGTCCCAGCAATACCACTTTTGGGAATCTACCCAAAGGACACAAAAACACTAATCCAACAACCTCTATCTTTAAAGTCATGGAAGAAGTTAAGATGGCGAGAGAAAAGGAGAGAGAGATTGAGGTTAAGATACTTTGTCTCCTATTCAATCCTGTATTTTGAAATGACTTTAAAAAATAATTTCTATTAATCCTACATTCAAAATAATATAACAGTGCGTAATTGCAATATCTTCAAGTTCTTTTGAAGCAAATGACTCTTTTTAAATCTTTATGTATAGTTTTCTATAATCCATTTCTTTCAATCCTAATTTTCTATATTTCTCAGCATGTCCTTAGAGTCAGTGTTTTCTTAAGACTAGACAATGTAATCTCTAGGAAATCAGTATTCCCTGAAGTTTGATTTTCATCTTGATTAGATATACCAAGATTCAAACTGTGATCTCCATTGAATAGTGGGCCTGCTCCATTATACCCTGGTGAGTTGGACTAAGAAGCTATTTGTTAGCTTAGTTAAAATGCAGCAATAGGTTTGCTATATAAAATTTCTATTACGTATATGTGATTTCTTGAAAAATAAGTATGCAAAGTAAAGCTAATTTATATTAATGTATTCTAAATAATTATGACATGTGGTTATTCCCTTTATAACTGATACATGGTTAATATAAGTATGCTGAAATTGTCTGAGTTCTTCAGATAAAAAAAGTGTTATAAAAATAATACTAGTCATATCTTCCAAGTATGTAGAAAAAAAGAAACAGACTTTCCAGACCTAGCTTAGTTTTTAGTACTTTCAAAAAAAAATCTCATTAAAATTTAACTCTTCTTACTATACACAGATTATCTTGATGTTGTATTGGCTCTTATTATTGATGTCCACTATTTCAGTCAGACATGTCATTAAGTCTGTTTTTCAGTCTACCCTACTCATACAATTTAAACTTCATGCTATGACTTATATTTTTATTTTTTCACATTTATTCAATTATTTTTTTCTCATTCCTTAAAGCACCATTATATACTATTTAAAAAAAAAGAAAAAACAACAGAGATAATCATTGTTGACATTTTTAAACAATTTGATTGGTCTATTTATGTTTAAGCAATTCTTTCATTATCAAATTATTTTGTATTACATTTTAAAAAATTTATTCTGGATTTTGTGTCATTGTGCCTTAATTTGAAATCTAACTAATCATAAAGACTTTAAATTATTATTTAATACATAATTATTGCTGATCTCATGACATTCCACCAGCTCCATTGTGAAAGTATTACTATTTGTGAATCTGCATTTTGTGAGTAATAGCTTAGTCATAAGTCACAAATATAGAATGTAAGACTGAGATATCCATGAAAAAATAGAGAATTTTATGCATCCTGAAAATTTTATTGAGATATTTATGCAAAATAAGAAAAAATACCATAATGATAATAGCAATAATGATAATTAATAAAAAAATAAGGTTCACTATGTCCTTCGAAGTATTGCCAGCAGTTTACATATTACAATTCATTTTATACTCCAGTTAGCACTATAAGTTACTCTCCCCCTTATGCAAATATGAAAATTGAAGGACAGACAGATAATTTTATATTTCTATATGCTACATAAGAAATACTCTATTATTGGAGAAACAATGTGTATTGGCCCTAAAAGCAAGTAATATTATCAAATATACAATATATTTCCTTGATTTAAGGCTTCCATTAATTGTACTTAGAATAAAGAACATGACCTTTCTGGTTTTTACATTTTTAATTTTGAAAAGTAATCCCCAGATAAATTCATAGGCTAGACAGAAATTTACTCTTAAAAGCAACATGTTATACTTTTTTAGTTAATAAGAGCGTTGTTTTTATTTATTTATTTATCCCTTACTAATTCATTCAGCGCCTTATGCAAGTTTTCAAGTTCTTGTACAATATCAATCCTTTCCCTGTTGAATAAACATTTAAAAATCTGTGGATCTTGTGACTTTTGGATAAAATAATTTTCTACAAAGTAATTATCTTAAGGAAGGTATTTCCTAAAAGATACTTACTGTTTTGTCTCCCTCCTAACCTGGAGTGGTAAATCTTTTCATTAAAAAAGAGGTTTTGCTTCATTCAGTACATTCCATATCTTGAGAATTCCTTATATTAATGGCCTTTTTCTCATTATTAATTTGTATGTCATGTCATGTATTTCAATTGATAAAGATGGTGTTACAGAAACCACTTACTTTTATGACTATAATTTAATGTAAAATATATTGCCAAGCATGGATGCTTCAGTAGGACACATGTAATATTTACCTTGATGGTGCAAATATGACTAAATGAAAGAATGTATGGCATCACCCATTTAAAGGAAAAGTTGAAATAAATTGCAGAAACTTGAATTTCAAGAATATTTGGAAATAGGGCTTATATGTGCCACTGTTATCCCTCTATTATCTTGACTGTGTCTTTATGTAGATAGTGAAAAATTTAACCCTTAAAAAAGAGTGATTTGGCCTTTGGATTTGGATTCTGGCCTAGATACTATCTCTAAGACTTTAGAATGCCAGATTTATTAGAGATATTTCTTTGCCTGTGGGCTTGCGTGTTTTAATAATGTAATTTAGCATGAGACTAGCCACACTACACAATCTTATTGTGTGGTGCAGGAAGAAGGCTTTGGGTCACATGATATAAGCTTGACTTCCTAAGAGACAGGAGATGAGGTCAGTCACTTGGGGAGCTATGTGATGAAATACAGGATGCTGTGTGATGGGGTCCCAATAAAGATTCTGGACTTTGAGATTCAGGTAGTCTTCCCTGGTTGACAATATAAACTATTACATAAATTATTCATATTATTACATATAAATGCCTGGAACGTAACACTGTCTGCAGCTTCACAAGGAGATAACAACTGGAAGATTCTCATTTGGAATTTTCTCAGGCTTTGTCCTATATGTCTCCCTCGTTAGTTGACTTTCACCTTGACTATGAGTACAGCAACTTTCAGTGAGATAGACAAGTCTTTCCAGGAAATAGTCAAGCCTAAGGATTGCCTCAGGTGTTCCCAACTCGCAGTTGGTGTTAGAAGTGAGGTCTTTTTTGTTTTTTTTGTTTTTTTTTTTCAGAGGGCTCCTTACTTTTGCAGTATGTCCATTTTATTCTTTTAACATCTGGTGGGAAACACATCCTCCAAGAACATGAAAGTTTTATACTCACTGATGTCCCCTAGATGAGGTGGTTAAATTCACCATTGGGCTATTATCCGGTATATTATCAAGTCGTAGACAGTTCAGTATGGTAGTGTCACCTTCAAAGTTTGTTTCAGTTTATACCAGTTGTCAGTTATATATCATCAAGGCAGCCTTAAAAATACTTGTGGAAATTCTGTACCATATGTGTGAAGTTTGACAGTTGCTGACTTCCTGAGTCACACTGGCTAACAGCAATGACTTCGATGTGAATGAAAAGATATATTTATATTGTTAAATAAGATTTTGGAATTTGTGACCCAGCATAATGGAGCCTGTGCTGCTAAAAATCCATCAATACCTATGCTCAGTCAATATAAAGAGAATGACCAAACTCTGCCTCTTAGTGAAAAATTTGTTTGAGTCAGGGAATGTACCCTTTCTCCTCCCACCCTGAGAAGAATGCCAAGTCAACAGTACTAACATAGGGGAACCCACAAGAATTGTACAAATAAGAGGAAAAGAAGTTCTGGAAAAATGTGTGCTGAGCATTTAGTACTATTTGTGTCCAGTATAGTGAGAGTTTGTTTCCAAGATGATTTGTCACCACTGAAATTTATGTCTGCTGTGAATGCTTGTTTTATTGTACATAAAGTATACAAGCTATAAATTCAAGCTGCTGACTTAAATTTATTATCAAGGTGAATAATATTGTATAACTATATAAAAGCATGAAACTTGGTTGACCTATGGGTTAATTGTCTCCTATTTCACCTGCATTGATTCTTTTCAGTCATATCTGTGTAGAGAAGTTAAATTTAATCAAAATGAAAAAACCATGATCCAATCAGTCTGCTCAGTCTGCATGGGGCACTTTAGGTCAAAGTGGGATTTTTGAACTTAATTAAATCCAGACGTCTTGTGTACTTTAAGTTTAGAACTAAACTTAAGCATAGTTCTATCCACCCATAGAAAGACTTGATTTTCCTGCCGTCAATATTGAATTTTTTAGCTGTTTTCAGTTTATTTAACGATGATATTTGATTCTGGACTGATGCCAGGCATTACAATATTTGTTCGTGAGTGACAAAGCTTTATTAAGATAATTACAAACATAATAAGCTCTGCAAATTCTGTAAAATGGTCAGTAATATGTGTCATATCTTTCCAGGGGCAATCCACAAATGGAAAGAAAGCTGCTTCACAAATTTTGCACTTTTCCAATTAGGAGGAAATTAGACTCAGCAAGTGATTCATTTTCTTATTTCTGGTTGGCCTAGAGCTCCCTATGCAGAAGCAGAAAAGGGGAAAAATGAATAACAAAACTAATGCTGCTCTGCATTATAAAAATTTTTGATAGTTTTCATTGGTCTGTATAACTGTAAAAAATTAATTACAGAGAGTTTTCAAGCTATTAGATATCAGTCTTCTATGAGTCAGGCTATATGCTGGTTGCTCTCACAAGTGCTTTCTCACCTAATTTTCCTAACTCTGTAAATAGATATTGTTAGCTTGAGTTTATCCATGGGGAAACTGAAACCCCAAAAGATTAAATAACTTATTTATGACTATATTTATTTATGGCTATATTTATGCATTTAGTCAGTTTGTGCACCTAGGAATTATTACTTTGATGTGCATGAAAAACACAGGTTTATATTGCTAAATACTATTGTATAATTTGTGAAATTTTTGAATTTTTGAAATCAAAGTACATTCATGATTTAAATGAATTTGGGTGAGTGTGCTGATATTAGGTTCATAAAAATACTAAATGTTAGAAATATGTCATTTTTATGTTAAAACTGATTTCCTGAAGAAGAATCTTATCGTCACTGACTTTGGTGGGGAAGGCTACTGAATTACTGGGTTAAAGGTACATGTATTTTATGAAAGGTATTTCTCTTTTGATGTGTTAGAATAAAGTCTTTGTTATATCGATTTTTAACAATCCTTGAATAATACTGAAATACTTCATTCAACAATATAACTTATCTTAATGTATATTTAGATGTATATGTAGGCAAAGCTAATGTACATTTAGAGCTTATATAATATTATTAGCCAAAGAAAAATACATTCCTTGGGAAAATCCCTAAAATTTTTCAGATAAGTACTACTGTTTAAAAATAGTATTGATTTTTGTGCTTGAATTCGCTGCACAAAATACAAATAACATGAATAACTACCATGGATTACTTCCATAATTAATTTATCCGCTGTCTTAGGCTACTGGGACTGCCTCATAAAAATACCACAAACTGTCTTGTTTAAACAACAGACATTTATTTTCTCATATTTCTGAAGGCTATATGTCATAGATCGAGGTCCTGATAAAGTCAAGTTCTGTTAAGATATCACTTTCTGGCACAAACTGCCTTCTTTTTCTCACCTGGCCTTTCCTGTGCCAGTGGGGAGAGAGAGTAAGCTTTTTGTGTGTCTTCCTCTTCTCGTATGGACTCCAGTCATTGAGGATCAGGGTTTTGACTTCATGCACCTTAATTTCTTCCTTAAAGACCTCATCTCCGACTATAATCACATTAGGAATTAGGCTTTAAGCAAGACACAATTCAGTTCACAGCATCCACTTAATATTTATGAGCCCTTAATATATGTTAAACTATGTGGAAACTGTTGGAAATATAGAAGTAAAAATCTATTTTCATGAATTTATATTTTTGTAAAGAAAATTGACAAGTGATGAGTAATAGAAATGCAGAAAATTCTGATAGAGCTGAAGGTCATGGAAATTTCTCCAAGGACAAAACCTTATAAAAAAGGAGCTTGGAAAATTATAAAATTTAAGACATGTCAGGAAGAAAACTAAATGAGTGGGGAGAAGCAATGCTATTTGAAGCTGAAGAAGTAGAGCCAGATAGCTCAGAGTCCTATAGGATAATGATTTAAAGACTTTACTTGTGCCATAAATCCAGAGGAACTTTTTAGAGGTTTACATAGCAAAGGAGCATATTCCAATTCATATTTTAAGCAGGTTTTTTTGGATATCATATGAGAATGAAGTGGAAAATATTTAATAAAGGAATCTGAGGTTCCAGTAAGTTAGGATACAAGTGGTCAAAGTTAAGGAAGCAAATCATTGAATACATGAAAATGAGAAAGGTGGAAGTTTCAAGGAGACAGTTGGATCTCTAGAATGTTCTTTTGGAGGTGACTATTGACAAAAATGGATATACTGGCAAGAAAACAGTTTGGAAGAAAAGAGATTGAACTTGATTCTGTGATGTCAAGTTTAAGATGCCTCTGAATCAGCTAAGTATATTATGTATGTAATAAATATGCTAGTAAAACAGAAGACTCAAGAGCTGGTCATTTGAATTTGGAAAACATCTTAAAGATGTACTTTCAGCCATGGGAATGCCGAAGAGAGAGCAAAGACTGCACCTTAGAACTCAGCTTTAGAGTGGTGCCAACATTTAAGAACAACAGAAAGAGAAGTAGCTGACAAGAAACTAAAAAGAAACCAGAAGGAGAAAAACTGTGAGACTATAGTATCTTGCCAGCCTAGAAAAGGATTAAGTGTTTGTTTTCATCGACAGTCCAATAATGTTGACAAATAAATTGTCATCTCCCTTTAGCAATAAGCATTTAAACAAGTTATTGTATCGTCTGGGGTCTGGAAGCTGGGCACCAAAAGCTGGATCCTTGGTCCTTGTCTTGGCAAGGAAAGAATTCAATTTCCAGACCAGAGGTAGGTAGAAAAGCAAGAAGTTTACTATCAGATAAAGAGAAAGACAGGAAAAGCTCTCTAAACGGAGATGGATCCCCAGCACGTAGTCGCTGACGGTTAGGAAACAGGTACTTAATGCTTTATTCAAAAATGAGGGGTGGTGATTCTACATTGTGTCTTATTGATTGGCAAAGCTCCATGATGGGTTCCTCTGTGGTTGGTTTTGGCATGTCATCAATTGGGACCAGGGTCTACTTGACCACAAGGCATCCATTTCTTGGAAGACAAATGGTGCTAATCTTGGTCAACACAGGTTGTTGCTCCAGGGTTGGGTCAACTTGTAGAATTTCCTGTTTTCCAGAGTTTTCAAGGCTGAGCTGCTCCCCTACCCCTACTCACAACCCCCCCCCCGTCTTCCCCCCATGACCCTAAGAGCCTACATTCCCAACTTACTTCCTCCTTTATTATGAATATTGCATGATTTATATCATTTCTCCTCCCGATCACTTTTTTTAATAATATGTTTCCCATCTTTTACATATAGGAGAGTTAAGATAATGGTCACAGAGAGAAGTGGTGGTTCTGAAATTAAAACCTTGCCCTGCATTGCCTTAGTCTAAGTTTTCACTCTTGGTCTAAGTCTTATCCTGGTAAAATGATGAAAGTCTAAACCATGTTGTATCTTAGTATTGGCTACCTTTAAAGATTTGGAATTAAAAACATGGCAACATTTAAAAAAAATTGAAAAAAGACTATAAAGCAGAATAAAATGTTTACGCCAATATTTTAGTTATTTCTTGGGCTTATAGATTGCAATTGTTAACAGCGTCACCATATCATGCATTTCTCCCTAAACTTCAGACTGTTGACAGCCCAAACGGAAATCAAATTATAAATCATCTTTTCTAAAAACTTATTTTGAATTTTAAATGAAATTTCATTTGCTACATCATCACATTAAATACATTGAGATGTTCTAACAATCAGATTTACAGAGTTTCTGTTAAGAATAGGAAACCAATGCTTCTAAATTATATTCCGTTTTCTTAATGTCTGCATTGGTTATTATAAACAGAAAGAAAAAAGGAAAGACCATTCAAGAGTTTGAAAAAGAATAACTGCAAATGATGGATGAAGGAAATGTGTGATTACACAGAAGGGTAGAGGTCAAAAGAAGCAGCTTCCTTGAAGTTAGAGTTTTTACAAAAGGCATTTAAATAAGTGAATCTATGCTCTAAAGAAAAAAAAAGTGGCCACCTAGTAAGTTGCATTTTGGTAATTTCAACTACAAAGCTTGTCTGTACAGAAAACAAAAGTAATGAATACCCCTACACTAATAGAGCTTACTGCATTCTTAGGAGAAAAATCGTAAATGACAACTGGCAGGTTAAAAGGATCAGCATTATGCTGGGCTTAAAAGGCAGGGATGCAGAGGTCCCCGGGAAAGGTGAAGACTCTGGGTTTCCCTAACAGTAGTTGCATCTCTCTGAGGTTCACTGCTGAATTCAGCCAGTTCCTTATTCAACAATTTGTTTATCCTCTAGATAATGCAGATGGGATGCTCTGCTTCTATTTCACTGGTGTTTCGAGTTTCGTTAAAGGTACACAAAAAATAAATTTCTGAAAATGAAGATGATAACATCTGGGAAAAACTGAAAAAGGTTTAGAAGGGGGAAAATGAGAGACAAATAGGAAACAAATGAAGGGGGAAAAAAAGAATATGATGAAGGTGGGGCCTTCCTGGTGGCACAAGGGGTTAAATTTCAGCACTATCAAGCTATTGTCAGTTCTATACCCGGCCAGGGAGCTGAACCACAAGGCACAGCAGACCTCTCCTGTCTCGGCCACTGCTCCCCTCAGTAGTGTATTTCAGTTGATCTGCCTGTACTGCTCCCACTCTGTCTCTGGTGAATCCTCTCACACACACCCCATACCTCTGGCCTACACCCCAGCTCTTGGTTTTTTTCATCTTTTTTTTAAAGATTTATTTATTTATGCATGCAATCTGGGGTGTAGGCCAGAGGTATGGGGGGAGGGTGAGAGGATTCACCAGAGACAGAGTGGGGAGCAGAACAGGCAGATCTACTGAAATACACTGCTGAGGGGAGCAGCGGGTGAGGCAGGAGAGGTCTGCTGCGCCATGTGGGAATCTCCCTGGCTGGGTGTTGAACTCATGCTGCAGTGGCTCTGGATAGCTTCATAGTGCTGTGCTTAACCCGTTGCACCACCAGGGAGGCCCTAAATACATAAATATTTTTTAAAAAAAGAATATGGTGAAGGCATATGAAGAGGGAAATCTTTAAAATCTAGGAGAGGAGTGCAAGGAAACCTAACACAGGCTAGATAAAGAAAAAAGGAACAACTTTGCTTCTGTGAAAGTAAGTGACATATTTAGTTAAGTAAGCATTTTTTTTCCTGCCTAAAAGAGCAAAGGTTTTTGTGCTTTTTAATGTGCTGTAGGAAATATATCACTATGAATAATAGGGATAACACTCTGGGAAACAAGGGCATTCTTCTGTGACATTGCACAGACTGGAGTATTGTGTAAGAGATACCAAATGCACACACACACCTGCACACAATTTTTAAAAAATGTTTTTACTTTAGCTAAAATTACTACTGAAAGCTTATCTGCTATGACCTCACCTAATCTAGTGTTACTTGCAATGCCAGAATTTTTTTTTATGTCTATTGTCATTTTAAGCTCTACTCTGACCTCCGCTGCTTAGACTATATTTTAGTGTAAAAAGATCAGGTCATTTGGGGGATGACTAGTTTTATCTCATTTTAAAAACCAGAGTCACCTCAAGATGACATTTGTTCTCTCTTTTGACCCATTTCTTCTTTCTAAAAGCCAAAAAAATAAAAATCAAAAGAAACACTGAAATCGGCTCCCTTTGTATTTTCCCACTTGCTTTCTTAGAAATGTATAAAACACTGACCTTGGAATTCTAAAAAGTCTAAAAGGATTTGGAGAAAGCTTTCCAACTGCTATTGCTTGATATGTTTTCAGACTGCACGTTTCAGAGAGAATCATGAGCTAATTGAAAACTCCACAGGCTCAAATTTTTGTTTAATGAACTAAACTAAATGGCCCATTACAATGATTGGACTGCATATAGTTTGGTACCAGAAATTACCAAGTGTACCCCACTGATTCTCTAAACCTAAATGCATAAGTCAAGCATTGTGTACTTTAAGTTGATTTTCTAATTCCTTCTTATTATTTGATATTTGAGCTATGGAGAAAGTAAATGAGTTAACCATTTCATGTAACTAGAAGTGTTAAAGAAAACTCTTTTCCTAAATCATCACTGGAAGTTTTGTCATAAGAATTAATTTCCAAATCATAAGTACAATGATTATTCATATGTAACTACTCCTCATGCTTCTATTATAAAATATGCTCTTTTCTAAGTCCTAGAGATTTGATTTGGAACAGCTGAAATTATAACTGTTGATTCAATTTACAATTAAAATGAAAAAGTAAATTTGAAAGACATTTCTGTATGACACTAAAAATTCCATCACATTAGAATGAAGCCCCACCGAGATTGCTGACTTACATGAGTTCAAAGGAGGTCCCTTGCTTTTCTCCTGGAGGACCATATAATTTTACCATTCAGGCACTGCATCCAAAGAGTTGCAGGGTTTGGGATGAAATTGGTGCACATTTGGACATCAGAGAGCAGCAGCACACACTTTCCCAGAAGGTACGTAGAGGAGATTAATGCTTCACTGAAGAGCTGGGTGGAGAGAAATGACTGAAGGCAGTGGTCCAGTGGTAGAGGACACCTCACATGGTCCTGCCCCTCAGCCAACAGCCTCAGGAAGGTGAGAGCTACATTGCATTGTTGCTGCACACCCTTTAATGAAGGGAATTTGTGCAGAGGATTTGGGGTGGTGCTCTCCACATGCTAGGTTCCCATTGAAAAGAACCAGGACAGTAAGTTTGCTGTATTGTACTCCCCATCCTACACCCCCAAAGACATAGTGACCTTGGCAAGCTCAGTGCCAGCACACAAACTGCAAAGGTTCCATAATGGAATACCAGAGAGGAACAGCAATGGCTGTGCCAAACAAACACAAGCGATCTCCCCCAGCACAACTGAACCAGCAGCTGAAATGCTCCAGAATGTTCTGCTATGCCATAACTCAGCAGTTGTAAAAGCAGATATGGGGGGGGGAGGGGACTATTACTGAGAATGGAAGCAAGAAAATCAACTTTATCAGCTCATTCTTGGTACTTGATGATGGCTATGTGAAAGGATCCACCAGAACAGAAAAGGATAAAACTTGAGGACAGAGAAAAAGATGAGACGTAGAATGGCCTTGACTTCAGTTTTTGAATAGATTTTGCTATGGCAATTATACATGAATTTATGAACTATAGGAAAATGGTGCAGTTTAAAATATTTAAATGAGGGATATAATATTGCATAGACATGAATCTAGATTAAAGGAATAATCTTTTGCTATTCAAAAATTTTTTAATTGTAATATTTCTTAAATCATAAACCTCATGTTCCAATTAATGTGTTTTGTGCAGAAAAAAAAAGAAAAAACCATCATCACAGTTGCCTCATTGATATCACCGTATAAAATCATCTTTATTTCCATTTCATAAAATTTTTTCTTATAGATGGCTTGAAATCATCATATTTTAGTTTGATTGCTATTAATAGAAAATTAAATTAAATATCACACTTTTAATGCCCATAGGCATTCAATGAATTTTTCTAATTTATTTATTTGTTGCATGATTATTTAAACTGTTACACTTTTTTTGTTGGCACTATGAAAAAGTGCCTAGCCAATTTTGTAAAATTTATTCAAGATAAACATGATTTGGAATATGCTGCATTTATATCCAAAATATAAAGAAAACAAATGTCTTTTTGACAGCTGTATGTCAATGTTTGTTTTGTAGGTGGTGACATTTCATATCAACATAATAGATCAAATCAAATCTTATCCAATAATGCTTTTGTCAAATTCATTTTAGCTAAAATGGAAGGCATATTTATGCACATGTATTATTTGAATTTTTTTCATGGCATACTATGATATTGGTAGTATTCATTTCTCACAAAAATAGTATAAAGTCAAACATGGTTATTAACAGACATTGAGAGTAGAAATTTGGGGATTTTCTGATAAATTAGTAGGTATTGGGACCATATTCAAATGATCCCATATTTGCTTGCATAGAATTAGACATTTTCTCTTAAATGAGTCTTGTGCTTACACTTCTATTATTATATCACCTTTATATATACATTTTAACTATGTTTACACATATAACTCTCTTCTCCCACCAGCTTCTACTAACCTGTGCTCAAGCAGAAATAGAGATTTCATTTCATTCGTATATTTTAAATGATGCAAAACAACATGGGTCAACAATTAGTCACAAATAAATGAATATATTTTGGAGTACTAGAGCAGCTAGAAGACTTCACGGAGGTATGGAGCTTAGGGAATACTCATGATGTTCAGGTAGAAGAAAATCAAAAGGAAAAGGAAATTCCAAGGCAAGAAATATCAAAAGCAAAGGTGGTTAGGTGTGAGACAAGTGGTAAAACTTAAAGAGAATTCAAATATAGATCTGTAAAAATGTCAGTGTTTCATAAGACTGTTACAAGATGTTTTAAAAAAAGGAGGTTTAGGAAATTCTCAAGTTACCTGCATACCAGGCCAAGAAGTTTTGACATTTTCCTAAAGTCTTTCTTAGGAATTTCTGTTATTATTATAGCTTTGAGCACAACAGAAATGAAACAAAATAGCTTTTATAAACCAATGTGTTGTAACTTGGTTTTGCTTGTGACACAGAAGGTCAGACTTTTCAAGTTTTCTTCTTCTAAATGGGTGTCTCCTAATAAATGATGTATTGGATATAACTTTAAGTGAACCACCTGTATTCTTTTAACCCAGTATCTGTGTTTTGATCATTCAGTGACTATAGATGTATTATCTTGAAAATAATCGTTTTAATAATCTATGATCTTTTTTCTAGCAGATTTAGACATATTTTCATGTCATGAAATAACTACAATTTTGAAAAGTAGAAAAATATACCATGTTATAACTGCCACTAACAGATATAATAATTGTTTTTTTTGGCCTAAATATATGCATTAGCTTGTGGTTTATGCAGTGTTGTGCAATATCATTCACTATAACTTCTATTTTTAAATATGTCTTAAAATTATATTTAAAAAATTCAAAAAATTGAGAAACAATACTGTTGTTTCTCAGTTTTGCCTTTGAAAAATCTATACCCATATTTTGGCAGTTGTTGTAAAATATATATATGCATATATAGTTTTCTACCTTTTTAAAATTAAACTGTTATTTTTCTAACGATCAGACAACTCACATAAATTCCAAACTACTTTTATGGTGCTTTTCCGTTATTATTATTATTTTTTTTTTTTTTTGCTGCTTGCTAATTACTTTTCTTGCCCAATTTCATTTGCAGTTTGAATAAATAAACTGTTACTTTCTGCCTGCGGGTTACTAGAGGAATAGTCAATATGCAGCTGTAATAAAATCATAAATTTCTTTGAAAAGGCAATTTCCAATTTATACTTCCACAGAGGGTTTTTAAATCTCTACTGTTAGAGAAACAACTTTATGAAACCTGCAAGTTTTATGCTAACTTATAAAGTTAGAATTCCATGAAGATGGTTTAAAATGATTGGTCATAATATTTTGACATTGCAAAGAATAATTTCACTGACAATAAAACTGGACTTTTTTTAACATTTATTTGATACATATGGATCTCAAAATTGGTGAATGGGAGAAATGGTTTTAGTAGTTATCATTTAACTGCCTGTTACTGGTGTGTCCTCCCATTCAAAGTTTTGATAGACTTACCTAATTTTAATAATAAAATTCAGAGACAACCTTCATTTTTTATTTTTCACTTTTGTTTCAGTTAAGCAGTAAGCCAAACAAGCTATCCATTATAGCCAACAATTTAGTTTGTTGTTTCTTTAATAAAATCATAAATAAATGTTAAAACTTTTGTCGATTGAATTAGCATACTACTGAGATAAAAAATAGCAGATGTATAAAACTGTATATACAACATAATAAAATATCTGCAGCACTGCATTAATATGAAATTTAGAATCTCTCAGGGAACATACATTCTGATTTTTACTTGAGTTTTTAGTGATTTTCTTTTTCAAATATTTAACTTCATAAAGCAATTCATACAAGCAAATTTTTGCATAAATAATTATGTATGCTAATTAATATAGTAAATTTATAACAATTTTTTAAAAAATAAAAGGTACAGGGCCTCCCTGCTGGCGCAGCGGTTGGGCGTTGCACTGTGGAGCTGTCGGCATCGCGCAATGCGAGTTCGACGCCCAGTCGAGGAGAGTCCCGCATGGTGCGGCAGGCAGACCTCTCCTGCCTCGCCCGCTGCTCCCCTCAGCAGTGTGTTTCTGATCTGCCTGCTCTGCTCCCCACTCTGTCTCTGGTGAGCCCTCTTGCCGCCCCACACCTCTGGCCTGTAACCCCAGCTTGTATGTATAAATAAATAAATCTTTAAAAAACAAAAAAACTGTGCTTCAAAAAAAATTAATAAAAGGTACAAAGGCTCTCAAATGAAATTTAATTTTTGAAACTATAGGCATATATATTCTATGTTCATATATATTTCTAAATTATTCTAATAGTAACTACTTTCTTGAAATATAAAAGCAAATCCCCAGTAACCAACTTCTCTGAAATCTGGCTAAATACTAACTCTTATCCTGTGAATCCCTTAAAGGTCAAATAAAGGACACATATTACCTATTAAAGCAAATGGGTGATTTTTCTTCCTTTGGTATATTCTCCATTAAGTACAACATGGAGGTGATGATGTCCTACACATTCTCCCTTATTCAACAGTTAGGAAATATTTCATCAGTCTCTGCTAAGACTCCCCACTGGTTCTGGATTTTAATAGCATTAAAATGCACATAAGTTCAGTGATTTCCATTTACATAGGAGGAACAAGAGAGAGGACTTCCAGAGCCTATTAGTACAGGAAGATGTTTATGGAGAAGGGTCATACGCTCGGGTCATTGGTCTGAAAACTTTTGGATAATTAGGCTAAAATTTGCATAAACATCAGAAATTTGGGATGCTCATCTGAAATGAACTGTTTGAGGTAATTTGTACAATTTTACTGTGATGAACAACAAGGGGCTCTAGCAATGAGCTGTAGTGATTTATGGATTATAACAAAAGTATAAAAAAAGAGTTTGCCAAAAGCAAAACACCTCAATGTACATAAAATATTTCAAGAAAAATGGGTGATGACATATGAAATGATAGGAAGACATAAAAATTGAAAGATGAGAGACAGGAATGATGGTAGGGTAGTTAATTCTGAGAGGTAAATATATGTGACAACAGAAAGATAAAAAGCAACATGTCAAAATAAGGTAAACTTGGAGTGATTCTGCACAAATTAGTAACAAGGATGAACTATATAATAAGTTGTAACTATTTCATAAAATTTGAAATGTCTGATGGCAACATGAATTTCCAAGTAGAACTCTCAAAACTTGTCCTCCCTTGTGGTGCAGGGATTAGAGTGTCACCAGCCACTGCCAGGGAGCTTCCCACATTGCATGGCAGACCTCTCCTGCCTCTCCCGCTGCTCCCCTCAGAAGTGTATTTCAGTCAGTCTCCCTATTCTGCTCCCCACTCTGTCTCTGGGGAATCCTCTCATCCCCTGCACCTCAGACCTACCCGCCAGATCTTGTATGCATAAATAAATAAAAAATAATTCTTTAAAAAAAAAGAACTCCCAAAACTACTATAACAACTTTCTGATATTCACTTGCACATAGAAATATTAGTAAAGTATAAACAATTATAGCTCTCCTTTCTACCTGTGACCATGCAGGTATATGTTTTACAGACCTTTTCATTTTCCTAAGCAGCAGTGACAGCTTTTTCTGCCTGTGTCTGTGCAAGTGTCTTTTCCTTTCCCTAATAAGCCTGTCCTCTGTTCTTATGAAATGTAAAAATTAAAATATAAACAATTAGTATACTAAAAACTGTAAAAGGTATTATGCTTCCAAATAAATTAAGATTATTTCCCGCAAATTTCAAGTTAGGATCAGTTTACTGAAAATTTTATTATTGTGTCATATCAGAAGTGTTTATAGAACAAATTGCATAAAAACTTAATTTAATATACCAGGTCAAACATTATCATCTTATAAGAAAAAATGTTTCAAAATCAATTTATCAAAACAATAAAATAGATAAAACTTCTGTTAGTTTTCATAGTTAAGAAGAGTAAAGTGGGGGATATTAACTAACCTCATTCTGCTATAACAAATCATTTAATTAGTAACAACACTTCATCAGGCTTAAAAAAATTCAGAAGGCTTCCTTGTTAACCTGGACATAGGCAGCATCATTATATACCTGGGATAGTACAGTATACTTAGATATTGTGGAAGTTTGTTAAGAGTTATAGAAAAAAAAATCCTCCTCAAAGATGTCTGCATTCTAGTTCTAAGAACTTGTGAATACCTTAGTTAATGTGGCAAAGAGGAATTAAGAAGCTAATTAGTTGACCTTAAATAAGGAAACTAACCTGGGTATTAGGTAAGGATGAAACCAGTGTAATTCCAGGGCTCTTTAAAAGTGGAAGAGGGAGGTAGAAAAGGAGACTAGAGAGATGTGAATAACAAAAGAATAATCAGGGAGATGTAATATCGCTGACTTTGAAAACAGAGGAAGGAGAACACCAGTCATGGAATGTGGGTGACTTCTACAAGCTGGACAGGACAATTGCATTGTCAGAGAACACCACAAAGACATGCATCTCTGTTGATACCTGAACTTTAGCCCAACAAGACCTTGTCAAACTTTTAACTTACAAACTTAAGATTATATTTTTTCTGTTATTTTAAGCCAGTAAAGTTGTGATAATTTTTGTGAAAAAAAATAAATACAACTTTATACTATTCTTTAAGAATGGACAATTAAAGTATTTTAGCAATAGAGGTTTCAAAAGCTTCTATGGTTTATGTTATGTATATTTAAAGACTGTCTCTTTTTTATTAAACAAATAATAAATCCACTACCATCCATTGAACCTCCACACTATGCTCATATACTCTACCTTCTTGCCCTCTGATAACCTCAATTCTGTTATCAAAGTCCCCTAGATTATTATTTTTATGTACTTGCTCTATTTCCTTATGTTCCAAATATAAATGAGTGAGATCATCTGATATTTCTTAACAATAAGATATATTAACCTTGTCTTTAAACCCATGCAATCAATATACTAAATGTGTAGTATACTTATATTTCAGTGGTTTATTGGTATAATTGGTTTTTATTGTTACCATATTTATTTTGGACTTAAAAAAAACTGAACTTTTAGAATTTTGAGTCATATTAGGTTGGTGTAATATAATTCTGATTGAGCTTGGACTACTTATTCCAATGCTTCACCTTTTTTTTCTAATGTTCTGATCTATAACTGGGTCTATAATGAGATCAAAAAAAAAGAAAATGACATCTCCAGTTGATTTCACACACATATCATATCAAATTCAATTTGTCAATTGAAGTTCATTTACACTTGAAAAAGAGGTGGTGAGCACAGACTATGTTAGGTTATTGCAAGACATAGAGAAACATCATTATGAAGATTATAAATGCTAAATATTCAAGTATGCATCAATAATCACACAGATAATTTCTTTTAATCTGCCACCAAGATGTTTCATGTTCTGTAGAGGTTAGTTTTCTCTGTCGTGTGCATTATTATAATTCACAGATACAGTATATAAGAGCTGTGAATTACTGTATTGTATAAATGTCTTATAATCTATATTAATAGACCACCAGTGAGTACCAGCTCAAGATTTAAGAACTGATGTCTCATCAAGAATAACTCACAACTGGTCAATGTTTTGCTGATGTAATAAAATGACCTTGATCGCTGTACCAGATCATGTCTACAAAATAATTAATTCCATTTAGTTAGTCCACATTAGCAGTGATGGATGACATCATCTATCAAGACATCGGGAAGTTATTTAGAAAAAGTTATTATATCCTTAACCCCTCTGCTACCTTAAGTAAAGACAGATTTGTAAGGTTGGATTTTGCTATGTCTAGAAGGAGATTTATAATCATTGTTCTGTGCTGACTGCATAATATATAAGCCTTGGGAGTATTCCAGCTATGTGCTTTCATTTCTGCTATAACTATAATATTAGAAAACATTGAATTAATGTGCACCTGGTCTGCCTGGAGATCTTAGGTCAGGGCCACCCATGACCTGACAATTTGGCCACAATGGACTTAGATTTATAATAGAACTTATAATTGTTCCTATTTCAAAGTAGTTCTTCTAAAATGATTCACCTAATACAATTCAACAGGCAATTCTCTGTGAAGCATAAATCTTGAATTAATTTCTACTCTTTGGACTAACTCTTTCTTAAATTTTGGTGCAATATGATTTCCCTCAAATACTGACATATAGAGTTCATGCCTGTTCCTACTTTGCATATAATACAAACTCCAGGAATAAGGGACTGAAGAGAGCAGATCACTTTAAAGAAATTAATAAATGTGGACATGTAAATCACTGTGGTAAACTGTACTATGTTTGAGGGTCTAGAAATGAATATATTGTGAAGCTGATTTTTTTTAATTGTGACAGTGCAAGCTGACTAGATATTCTCTCTGTTGATTTTCTAAATTTAAGTATAGGCTTAAATTTCTGAGGCTCTAGATATATTATGTAGCATTATGCAATATATTTTACAAATAACCTAACCTGTACCTGCTGTATTACATCACACCCTTCATGCAGTCTCTTGTTCTTTATTTTAAAGAACTCAGAAACTGGCTTCTATCCTTCTTGTTCAAAGCAACAATTGATTATCCAATGTACATATGTTGAAATAGTCAACTTGGAAATATTCACTATCATTAATGAAAAGTGTTTATTTGAGAATAAGAATCATGATTCAGGTGCATAACCAGGGTCTTCAAACAGAATATTGCAATGTGGGGCCTTTGTGACAATCAGCAGTTGACCTCCCTGTTTTGTAATCATCAGTAATGAAAGAACAGTATGTATTTTTTTTAAGATTTATTTATTTATACATACAAGCTGGGGTACAGACCAGAGTTGTGGGGCAGCGAGAGGGTCCACCAGAGACAGAGCGGGGAGCAGAACAGGCAGATCAGAAATACACTGCTGAGGGGAGCAGCGGGCGAGGCAGGAGAGGTCTGCCGTACCATGTGGGATTCTCCCCAGCCGGCGTCAAACTCGCATCGCCGCTGCCGACAGCTTCACAGCACAGCGCTCAACCGCTGCGCCACCAGGGAAGCCCAGAACAGTATGTATTAATGATTTTCCATAGTCATTAATAAGGACAAATCAGTGAGTGTGTGTTCCTTTCTCCTCAAAGATAGAGTTGAATCATGCTGCTGAATCAGGCTGCTTACTTTCCTTCTAGATGTCTCAATATGGCAGCTTAGAGACAAGATAAGAGTCTGACTCAGAATGGGTGCCATAAGATGGAAGTTCACTTTATAGAATCGTTAGAGCTTGAGGTGCTTTCTGGTTACTACCTAATCACTTCTTTCACCTGATTTCTTATTGAGCTAGCTGGGCTTTATGTTTATTTCTTTGCTCCTATAATATTCTATGGTATTTATTAGCTTTAACCAAGATGATATTCACTGGGCATGAATCATTAATTTTAAGATCATTAAAATATGTTTATGTATTTAATGTAACCTTCGGCAATTTCTTTAGATACTTAAAAGTATTTCAAGTATTTAAAAAAAAAATTAAAGTATTTTTTAAAAATTCCTATTGCTGAGGCCTATTGCATTTCCAGTCATTTAAACAGAATAAAATCGTCATCAAATCAGTGTCTTTATCATTGCACTTGAGCCCCCACATATCTGTTGATGTTGTTTTTGTTGTTGTTGGTCCTGTTTCCTCAGTAGAAAATATGTCTCTTTGAGGAAGTGACTGCATCCCAGTCATATTTGTATGACCAGTGCCTCAGTGTGCCTCAGAGAGTAGGGTCTCAATAAACATGTATTAAAATAATGTGCTGGAGCCATGAAAATAGAGAAAGGACAAATGCCTGAGGCTGAAGAATGCAAAATGAGGTAATAATAGTGGCATGGGTATAGACTATATAGATATAGTCTATATAAAATCTTGTCCTCAGTACAGCCTCCTATCAGATTCATAGAATAAGCTTGTCATCATTTGCTTTCCTGGTAGTTTATCAAACTTTGTTTCTTCCCTTTGTCTCTTACTCACTTTTGCGTCTCTGTATGCAAGAAACAACTTATGCACTGAGCAGTAAAATAGCATCTAAAGTGACCAGATAATCCTTTATAATGATAGTTGTTTTTTTTTTTTTTGTAGTACCTAATGGAAATTAATCTTAAAGGATGTTTTATCACTTAAATACAGAGATTTCTTTGGTTCTTTAAGAACTGATTTCATGAGCAACAGATTGGGTATTCAGATTTTAGAGAAAGAAATTTCTATAAATTAGTAATGCAACCTTAGGCAGTTTCCTTAAAGACTTGGTCCCCCACCCTTTTTTAAAATGAAGGGATCCAGGCAAAACCCTTAGCATAAAGGCTAAACATGTATGAAAGCTCAGCATTAGATCAACCCATCAAGATGATATTGGTGAAATTCAAAGAATCCTTGTAATCTACACTCATGATGGACCTAATGTCATCTTTATTGCCTTAACAGGTACCTCTAATAGGTATAAGTTATATGAGTATCCTGGACACAAAGTGAAAACTTAACAGTTGCAAAAGTTTTAATTTGACTCATGTAAAAGAGTACCCCAAATTAAGAGGCTTGTCTAATCATTATTTTGTGCGATAAAATATTTGTGCACTAGCTACCATTATGATATGACACTAATTTTCAAAGTATTTTCTACTTATTCATTGTTTGGGTAATATGGACTTAATTAGAATAAATCAAAGGGTTATAAAATATTAAAATACCTACAAATCCTTTTGGATATTGACAAATGGTTTTTCTCATATTGAAAATAATAGAAAACTATACAGAACAGTATGCTCAATGTATTATTCACAGGAAATGCCTAGTAGTTCATTTATTTGCATTTCATTTGTAAATAGGTTTTAGCCGAGAGACTTTAATGTGACAGGTAGAAAAATGAATAATGAAGGGCACCTCCTATCTTGAAATCCTTCCTCTTTTTTTGACTTGCTTCACTGTTGAATGTATATAATTATACCCTTTCTTCTGCTTATCTCTCTTTTTTATTATAGAACTACTGAGCAGGAACCTTGTCAGTGTTTGATTTATTACATACCTGAAATGTTGTTGATGCTCAATGAGGCAGTGAATAATCTGTTCCCTGAAAAGAAGTTACACATATTTAGGCATGTTAAATTGTCATTTCTCTAGAGCAGTTCTGTGCTAAGTGTAGTCCAGGAGCTGAGTCTAGGAAATAAAATGTCGTTACTGATAATGTAGTTACAAGATAAGTACAGTGATTGAAAATAAGACTTTAAAGTGTTTTATAGGTTTTTGCCCTAGTTATGACATCCAAGTGCATGATGGGTCAACTTGTCTGTCTAGACAACAGGGCAGAATGAGTCAAGGTGTTAAACTCTTGTTTGAGTCACATGTGGCAACTAGTTATAACACTTTGTCAATTGCCAAATTGAATAGAAACCTGAAAAATGCTTCCATTATTTGTATTAAAAATAAATATATACAATTAAGAGACATTAATGAAAGACAAAGATGGTTGCTTGCAAGTATTAGGTTTAAAGTAGATTGAGTGCCATAGTGGAACAGATTCAAGATCTGGCTAATGATATGAAAACCAATCAGTAAGAAAAGAGAACTTTCAGACTATTCCTTACAATTATTTTAGGAAATGTACAGTTTGAACATTACCATGAGGTAAAGAAAGAATTGTATTTTTTGGCTTCGTTGTCAGGAAATACAACAGATTGTATAATAGTATAAGGGATTAACTTGTCAATGTATGTGAACTGGAGTTTAAGTTTCATGTTCTGCTGATACAGTTTCAATGACAGGAATATATTCTAGAAGGACTAATTAGATCAAAGGGGATTGCACCAGTATATGAATTAAACACAGTGCTTCCTTCATGCAAAAGAATTCCTATGGGAGAAAAAGTTAGCCAAACAAAACATGTGCTTGGCGATATGGTACAAATGGTAATTATGCAACAGTCAAAGCTGAAATTTAAGATAATTTTGTGTATTGTATAATAATAAAGAAGTTGATAACATACAGCTATATTAAATTTGAGATTCAATGGTTATGGAGGTGAAATGTTCTAGAATGTTTGAACTAGAGAAAAGGTATTTAATATTAAAAAAAAAAATTCAATCCCAAGTTCTTAAACATGAGAATTGGACAGCTAGGCTTGCTTGTTTGTCTGATTTTTTAAAATATATTTTTTAATGATCATATTACACCAATAAAAAGAAATGTGACTTGTTTTTTAATGACATTAGTTTGAAGAGCAAAAAAAAAAAAAATGGAATTTTGAGGAAAAAGTTACCACATCTAGGTTGCATAAATTTAATTGCAAAAAATGAGCTCTTATGTTATAGTAAATCTTAAATTATTCAATTAGAGACTGCTCAAAGAGTGTATACAGCTGTTTATATATAAACATTCATTGTTCAGATATTATGCAGAATAACAAAAGCTATGTGTGTGATGGTAATTCCCTACATGAATTGACTATACAAATATAATTATGAACAACACATAAAATTACAAGTATTCCTTTATTTTCTACATTTTAGATTTTTTCATTACCTTTTATATTTATTAGAATATAATTTCATCACTGATTACTCTCAGTGTATATTGGCTTACATCTTTTCGTAAACTTTCCTGTTAATAAAGGTTGTAGATTTACAGAAGAATGGCACATATTATAATTACCATATATCTTATAACAAGTTTCTCCTATTATTAATGTAATTCATTAGTTCAATACTTTTGTTATAACCAGTGAGCCAGTAGTGACATTACTAATAAATAAAATCTGTATGTATCCAGATGCCCTTGCTTTTACCCAATATCTTAGATGTATGTTACCAAACCACACTCACAACCAAGTCACCCATTCAACACAGAATAGAGGACATTTTACTACACTGGGGTGGAATTTTTGTCTGGATTACAATAAGGGTATAACAGGTCTATAGATGATGAGAAACCAGGCAGCAAAATATGACAACAGAGTTTTGTGTTTCTTGAAATGACTAGATAAAGTCTAATGTGTTGAGACTATGATTAATACTAGACAAAAAGGAACACTTTTAATAAATATATATCTACACAATATAATCTATCTTCTAGGACCCATATAACTTTGCATGGTATAAGCCATAGTATGTCATTGATATTTACATACCTAAAGATTTCAGATGCTATGTATCCATGTTTCAAAAAAATACCTATGTTTGACTATTCTTTTGCTGAAAAGGTTAAAGGCATTTCAATGAGAAAGTCTCCTGAATGCACTGGAGAAAATACAACTGAGGAAACTGTGGCTAAAACTCTAAACAAGCAAATTCTTTAATTCTTCTGGAGCGTGTTTTCTCCTATGTTAATAACTATTCCATATATGTTAGAGAAATAGTTGAAGCCCTTTATACTTTGGAGATGAAAAAATAAATTATTGTAACATAGGATATATGAAGGAAGTACTCAATTGTTAATCCAAAATTTGAAAAAAACATTTGAAATTCAAAAGAATCCATGAAAACTGGATATGAGAAAATTTATTTAGTTATAGTAAGTATAATTTATTGATAAATATGAAATATTTACTCTTCAAGAGAGGAACAAATAGTACTAAAACAGTAAAAGAGAAAATTATTAAAAATTATAAGTTACGACAAAACAAAGTGAAAGGGTGTTTCTACTGAATGTGATAACCTTATTAATACAATTAGCAGTCAAATGGCTTGTGACTTTTTTAAAAGGAAAATTTCTTATAAAACTAAATATTTCTACTGCTTAGAAGAAAACATCCATGGAAGATTTGAATTGAAAGTTGTTGCAATTAGCCAACAAAATAGAGACAATTTATTTTGTCTTCATTTGTGATACTTTTCTTTTGCTGATATTTCTAATCAACAACTCTTGAACAAACCTGATTAGTGAGGTTTCACAATGCCTATTTAAATCACCACAGTGTTTCTAACTCAGAAAATAATAGCATTAAGTAACAATAAAATGTGACTAATGACCTGGTTCATTTGTACACTGTAAGCAAGAGGCAGAATCACTCATGGAAAATTGTGATTGGTGGAATGAATAAGTGGCAATTGCTTCACATTAAATAAACAAAAGACACTATCATATATTAATACATTCACAGTTTATTACAGTTTGGACAGATTATCTAATCAACACTGACAGCAATTGAATAGATCAGTTGCACCCAAAGGTGCTGTTTATTAATACATCTTAACAAATAATGATGTTGTGTCAAGGTAAATTATGTTTTTTCATATGTTGCAGTGTTTTGTATTGAAATTTGAATTGAACAGGATGCTTATTCATTTGTCCTTATTTAAACATAAAATTATTTTAGATCCACATTTTACTGGATTTTTAAGGCAAATGTTTTCATGACTAAAAAATAGTTACAAAGGATGCTCTTTGAACTGTTAGTCAAACTGTTAAGAGATGTATTGTGAATTTCCTATTTATTTCTATCTGTCTTCCACGTAAACTAGAAGCAAAAATCTGTCCTACTTAACTTTGAGTATTGTTGAACACATAATATGACAGAACAGGAGAATAACTGAAAGTTTAAAAAATGCCACTGTAATGACTACAATTCAGGTAGTTTAATTTAAAATGGAAGTTTTAAAAAATATTTTATTTTTATTTATTTATGCATACAAGAACTGGGGTGTAGGCCATAGGTGTAGGGGGGAGCAGAACAGGTGGATCTACTGAAATCAACTGCTGAAGGGAGCAGTGGATGAGACAGGATAGGTCTACTGTACCATGCGGGTTAGCTCCCCGGCTGGGGATTGAACTCATGCTGCAGTGGCTGGTGATAGCTTGATAGTGCTGAGACTCTAACCCTTGCACCACCAGGGAGGCCTCTAAAATAGAGTATTTTTAAAGTATAGCCAAAAGGAAGTTTGATTTGTGTCCTCTCTTTTATACAGTAACATATAACTTGGGCCCTGTCAAACACCTAGTGCAACTCAAGAGTATGTGGTCTTTTTAAGGGGAGAGGATGTTCTGAACAAACTCCACAAATAGGTTTTATGGACTCTACCCCCACCCCAGGCTAAAGAGATCTAAGACACCAAGGACTACAAATCCCATAATGTCATCACCACTGTAGGGAGGTTTGCTGGGAACCAAGGGTGGAGTTAAGCAGCTAGGCTTGGTAGATAACAAACATGGGCCTCAGGGGTGCTTAGTTTATCACTGGCTTTCAGTGTGCTATCGGGGTCCCAGCTCAGCAGAACTGGTAAGATGCATTCACCAATTTATCTCTCCTTCTTTCTCCCTTAGTTAATCCTTTCTTCATTTTCCCCTTTTTGTAAGTAAACCCTTTATTAACCTTTTTGATGTGCCTGCAGTTGAGTCTCATTATAAACCCTTTTAAGCATGCAGGTGAGGACCCACAGTCAGGCCAACCCATTTCACATTGGGGTTGCCCCTGCAACAGTTTCTTTGCCTTTGTGTTTACTCATGTTCCTGAGAATAATCCCTTTCACCTTGTTTTATGTGACCCAACTTTCATTTATTGATTATTTTGTGCTGAATGTACTTAATATGAGGTATGCTTTCTTGAAAGTTTTCAAATGTATAATACAGTGATGTTAACTAAAGGAAAAATATTATATAGCAGATCTCTAGAATTTGTATAACTGAAATACTTAATTCGGATTGATTGACAAATTTTGTTTTTGTAGGTTGATGTACCTGAGGAAATAAATATGATCAGAAGGTTACTCTAGTGGTATAGTTAGTTGCATGAGCTAACTAAAACATGCATGTGTCATTTTCTTGTCTCCCAAACATCTAAACCTCATAAAGAATGTATAACCTTAAGGCTTCGTAGGAGACAGAACTCACTTCTCATTATGAATGATTAAAAATATCAGATATTTGCTTAATCAGCTACCTGGCAGGTAGACCATGGGGAAAAGTTATACCTAATCAGATATTAAAAACAAGGAAGGGAAAGAAAACTCAGTAACTTTGTACTTGGTGAAATTCCAAAAGTAGAAACAATGAGGAAGTCAAGAACTTTATATTATTAGCAATGAGTGGTAGTCATTTTCAAAGATGCTGACACACTACCAGTGAATTTTTCAAGGTTTTGAAGAAAATGTGTTAAAGATTTTATGAATGGATGTAGATGCAAAATATGTAATTTATAGATTATAAATTAACTCTGATTTTTCCATTTCCTATTGCTATACATAGATATTTCTTTCTTCTTGGTTTCTAGTCAATCATCAGAATAAACTATCACTTAGGTAGCTTGGTTGATTGTCTGGTACCAAATTCCAAAGCTGTCAATGATAAACACGTATGCCATAAATCCCTTACCGTAATAATCCTTTAAAATTCACATCAATTGAAAATGACAAACTGATTCTACCAGGTCTGGAAGGATCCTGTAAGGGGCCCAAAGCCTTACAAAATGGCCAGGAACCAAGTAGACACTGTAAGAAATAGGATTAGTGCAGTTATCAAGAAACATCTCACCAGCAGGACCATTCAAGAACAGCTGAACTCCATGATTGACAACCTGCTAGTGTTCCACTATTTATAAATTAAAAAAAAATTATGAAATAGTGGCTTTGTTTGAAATAGAATGATTTCTGTTGCATTAAATCCTAAGTCACTTTAGTTCACTGACTCAGAAAAACCTGGAATAATAGGACAACCGTTCTCAGAATCGTCTTTCAGTTGTCCTCCAAAGAAAGGGATAACTATACAATTCATAAAATGAAACATTTAGATCTCTTGAGATTTTGCAATGGTGGTTCTAAATTTTGATTAATCTGGAGATAAAAAATTCCTCTACTTGACTGAATCAGAGTGAGACTAAGGCACCAAGTAAAACATGAAACCTTGAATGAAATTCACTTCTTAGTAAGCTTACATTAACTCCGTTTTCTAATGTTTGTCTATTTAATAGTGTGAAGAATCCCCACATTGTCATTTGATCAAAGAAGTAAATTCCGTTTTGAAAATGTTCAAAGAGAAACCTCTACAAATGTAGATTTATTTTCCAAAATAGTTCTAACTAAGAACTTAAATTCTGAAAATGGACTACATTGGTTAAAATCACAGGTTTATCACTGAAATGTTTTATGACCACACATAAATGTCTTAATCATTTTGGACGTCTGTTTCTACATATGTACTTGGATATTATAATGGCATTTCTTTCGTTAAACTCACTGTATATTTTATGGCACACTTATAAGAATATCTAGGACTTAGTGATCATATATTTGTGTTTGAGACATTTATCCATCAATCAGTCAAAAATGATATATCTTTGGGAAGTTCAAGGAAACTTATTCAATTCTCTAAAAGTTTTCACAGAAGAAATAAATATTCCTTTCACATTCCATTTTAATTATCAATCATTTGTGGAGAATGAAACAGTTGTGTTTTGGGGAATACAAGGGGATTATCACATTTTCAATCAAGTAGTGACTTTAATTATCACTGCTTTTTCAGATATGTTCTTTTAAAATGAATAAATAAGTAGAAGCTCTGGTGCCTGATATGCTATTTCAGATTTTGTGATTAAAAAAAAAATTCTACCCCAGAAATCAGAAAAACTGAAGGTGTTTTCTTTCATCCACCAGGCACAACAGTGTGCTACCTAGAATGTCTTACCTTAGTGTTAAATAAAATTTTGGATTCTGAGTCACCACTTCACCTTGAAGGATCATAGGATCATGATAATCTAACAGTCAAAGAATGATCTGGATCATTCCACTATCTCAAAAGACAGCCTTGTATGATATTGATATTCCCATCACAATTAACACCTGAAAGGAGGCAGCAGCGGGTAATTTTGATGCTATGATCATCACATGACAGAGAATGGAACATTATTCTCATGAAAATTCTGGAATCTGTCATATTAGTGGAGTAGTTGAAAATCTAGTTGACTTGAAAACTTGGAGACATTCACTCTATAGAATCCACCCACATTTCTGCGTGTTAGTTTGCAGGCCAAGAGGGAACAGATTTACAAGCTTCCAAAATACACATCAGGACCTAACTGAGATCCTCTCTGGGGCCTGGACCTCTGCTGGTATCCCTCCCTGGCCCTTGAGTCAACCCACAGGACTCTGCTCTCTCGGGACTGCAGACAGGGAGTCTGGCAGTGACAGGTTCCTGCTCCTTCTCCCCACTCATTCTTCCCTTGCCTTATCTTTCCTCTTCTAATGACTGGAAGGTAGGCCCGACTCCCTGGCAGGCTCTCTGTATGTTCAACAGTCATTGCTTCTGCATAAATATTTTATTACTGTATGAATCCATTAAATTTTATCTTGGAGTATGGTAAACAGCCACTAACTGGCTGCCAATGTGTTTTTATTTAGCCTTTTATTATGTTTTGGTGGGAAGGAGGATCGATTAGAGAAAAAAAACATTTAAGAAATGCAGTTGTCTTTTTTTTCTAAAAAGACATATTTGCATCGCCTCTGGAAAACTGAAAAGCTGTGATCCTAGGCAGCCCAGGCAGCCTCCTTTGATGCCTACACTGGCCTCATTTCTCCAATGCCAGGCCCAGTCTTCCTGGCTTCCTGCTACCCAGGTGGCAAGAATTTAAATTTGTTATTTCTGTTTTATGACTGAGTATCTGAAAGAGAAGCAAAAACAGCAGTGACAAAAAGAAAGAGTGACAAAAAAGAAAGTAAAATCTACTAATAGTGAGAACCTCAACTGATAAAATCACATTTTCAGGTTTGTCTCAGAGGAGAGAAGACCTGAGATGAGGTACCTAGGAATAACACTTGGAGAGAATAATCAGATATTTAGAAGCAATAGAATAAATGAATGGATTTAAAGGAAATTTGACAAGACATATATTAATGGACTTCCTAATTTGTGACAAGAATATGGAAGTATTTGTGTCTCTTGCAGCTAGCCAGCAAAATGACCCTTCCCTCAATGAAACTAAACTGGTTATTGCCACGACTCACTCTCCAGTACCATCAACCTAAGCCTCTACCCCTTGAGGGAAGATGATTATATGGGGAAACTTTCCATCAGGAGGAGGACAGAGGTTTATTTGCACCAACAGAGTTGATAGGGATTTTGCTGCCTTCTGTGGCCCCTGCAGGATTTTTATCCTTAACTTGATGAATGTCAGATTTGCTGACCTGGAATTGCACCAACACTGTTTCTGGACAAGAATTTCATTTACTATCATGCAAGAAAAATGCACACACACAATTAATTGATCTTATATTCTTTATAACTCTGACACAGATAGGTTTTTATTAACAGTTTTTTAAATTTTTCTTAGGATAAAATCTTGAATGTTTAATATGGCCTATACAAACCTGCAGTATGTTTGTTTAGTTATTTTTTGGCCTTTCTCAAAGCCTCATCTCTAAGTACTATTTCCTCAAATTTCAGTTTCCCAATCACACATTTTTTTGTAGTTTTTCCAATGTCTCATCTAGTCCTACCGCCCTCTTAGTATGCGGCGCTCCTAAACCTGTAACTTTTTCCACCTCTCTTCCATTTCTTACATAGCTCAACGTTAGTCATCATTTAGATGTCATCTTGAGTGATACTAACACAAAGACACCTCCCCTTATATTACAGGCTGTATCAGGACTCTTTAAATGCTATCAGCTTTCTATTCTTTCTCTTAACATAGTGTAATTGTGTAACTTCCTGAGTCCCTCTTTTGGAATTGAGCCCATAAGGTATGGATCATTTTTATCTTATCTGTTTCTATATTTCTATTACTTAGCATTGTGTTCACATATAATAGATACTTAAAACTATTTGTTGAATGAACAAACAAGTCAGTTATTTCACTGTAAGTTAATTCTTTATAGAGAACTTGCAGTTTTATAATTAATGAAAGGAAGAACATTCTTCCAGTCACATCCCATTGCCTTTTCATGCTAGTAGGATGTTGAGTTGCAAGTTTAGAACCTTATTCTAACTTTCCTTCCAATGCACAGTCCTATCTGTGTCTCATGTCACTTTATCTAACACTAATCAATATGCCAACAGTTGTTTCGTAGACGGAGAGTATACCAGCTTTTCAAATATATTGTTCCAGCAGTGAGTCTGTATCATCAAATTATTTTGGTATTTCTTTGACTTTATGAGAGCATTTTCATTGTGGGCACATAGGACATCGGTAATAAGCAAATTATCTGATAAAAGGGCAAACATGTTCCTGACTATTGAAAAAAATAGTTGCATATCCAAATCCGATGCTCAGATTATGATGATACACTTGTCAAAACACAGTACAATTATGTTATGAATAGAAGGTTGATTTCATATTTTAATTTTAATGGAGATTGGATATTTGAATTCTGTAGACATGTGTCTGAGTTTAATAACCATCAAATTCATGTTCAGATTGAATGACCGAGTCAATTATTTCTCCAAAAGTAGTTATTAAGGGAGTTTTAAATACATAAGAATAGTAATGGAGCAACTCATGAATATTCTATGTTTCCAAAATTAATCACAAGTCAACTTCATAGTTTATGTTTGTGGAATCATTATTATATGATTTAGAGATGCTAATGAGTTACAAAGTAATGGAATGCTAATAACTTTTGGAAGGGGTAAAACAGCTAAAGGGCATTAATAAGCCAGACAACACTTAGCACAGTGACCTGATCTACTACATATTTTGGGTCTGGAATTGTATTTTTATGAAAGAGATCATTTTCTAAACTATAGATTTCATGGTGTATGGAGCAAATCATAAAATATAAGACATAAAGTAAACAAAATTTTATATTTTGTACTTTTATAGCAGTAAAGTAATGGGTTAATGTCTGTTTTTTTCCTATACTATAAAATGCTTTATTATTTGGTGTTAGTGTAGTTCCAAATTATTTTAAGTATTGCAAATGTACAAACAAGCTACAAAATCCTAAATTGAAGCACATTTTCCTGCTCAGCCTCTTTACAAACACAAAGTCCCCTTACCACTCAGAGGCCACTGAATTTAGATGCTAGCACTGGTTGTGTACAAGGATGAGGTGGAAAAAATTGAAAAGAGCAGGGGGAAGAGTCATAATATAGGGAGTCTACACTGCACACTGTGTAAATGTTTAGGGAGTGAGAGCTGATTTTATTTCAGCAGCCATACTGACTAGAATGTTCTGTTTTCTTTACAAGATCTGTAGGAGATTTTAATCCTATTCAACCAAGAAAAGACAGGAAATAGATAGTAGTCCATGAGACTATCAGAATTTTTTCATGACCAACAGAAATGGCCATTTATAGCTAATTGAAAATCAGAATATTTAATGAATTATGATATTAGAGTAGCTAATGATGTTGGAGTTGACTGAGAATAACCTAGCCAAGCAATAATAGTATAGAAAGACCATGATCTAGTAGGATATATCATTGGATAACTTCATCTTGACCTTGAGTACTGACTTTCTCTTCTCCATTAATAAACCTGTTTACCCATATCCCCATTATTTCATGTATCCAGCAAAAAAAAATTACAATTTTAAGTGTTAAACATATTTCAAAAGCTGTAAGGGAGCATAAAGCAAAAATACTAATGAGATAACTAATAAAATTATTTTCTCAAGAAAATTTCAATTTGCTATGGGAGTTAAGAGAGCAAATAATTAAACAGTAGGGAGAATTTCAAATAAAAAATTATCTTGATGTCAAGAGAATAGTTATTGAAGAAAGAACAGATGTGGAGAATAGCAAATATTTTCAATTTACTGAATTATAATGTACATGAGGTATAGCAATCATTCGGTCAAGAAAATAAGGAGAGATTGATCATGAATGCACTATAATACAGGATAAAATATATTTATTTCATTCTATATCAAGTGAGAAGAGATTAACACTTTCAGAAAGATAATATTGCTGGTGTTATAGATAAAAATTTATAGGAGACAAGATTATAAGATGCGTGTCCAGTTAGAGCACTACGGTAGTAGTAAACCTCGAAATATTTAGGGAGATACTTTTAAAATTGTGATTTTGGACAAAATAGAAATATATCTTTCATTTAATTATAAAGAGGGTGTCTCATTTGGAATGCATGGATATTGATACAGAGAGTGATAAAATGAAGTACTTTTAGATAAACCCAAGAGGCAAGTGACTAGTATATAACGACATTTTGACCAAGATGTGGAATAAGGAAACAAGTAGAGATTATGAAATCTTTAGGCGGTATTTTTTGTTTTTAGGGGCGAGAGGAGTGATGATGAGGAAGTATAAATGTTAGTTTATAGATGAATATTCCCTTAAAAGAATCTTATAGTGATAAATATATACGCCCCAAACTATAATTTGTTGAAACATTAAACCATTACTGATTTCATTATTTTGAAGTATTTTTTCACAATTGAATCTTTTCCTTTATACTTATTTTTGAGTGTCTGCCACAGAGGAGGATAAAATATTTATTTTATGTGGAATTTACTTCCAGAAGTTGTGAGGGAGAACCAGCAAGCAAAGACAATATTCTTAAAACTCATAAGGGAACTATAGACGCTTATGAATTAAAGAAGGAATATTCAGAAAATCAAAGTTTTATTCTTTGCTGCCATCATTTGAAAATCCTGCCAGGAAGGATTTTCTCCTTCAATTCAGTTTTCTTTAAATAAAACAAGCATATAAAAGGAAGGGAGGGAGTAGATAATAGCAATCAGTCATTTTTGAATAAGAGTAACAAAGTAAAATATCCTCTAATGTTAATTTGGTATGATTTAGAGTGCATTTTTTTTGTTGTTGCACCATCCGTAAGTATGAAACATAGGAAAATAAATAGGTACTTAACATATTTATTGTTTTATGTAACTTCTGGTTCTATTACATTTATCTTGAAGAATTGCTAAAAGGAGGAAATGATTTGTTTTCAAAATCAAATTTTGATTTCAAAATTGAATCTATTTTATGTGACGATAAGAGCATATTATAATGAAAGAACCAACAAATATTTTCTTTAAGATCAATTCCCTGAAAAAAAATGAAACACGTTGTTTGTATGCCCTATTAGAAAGGACACACATATTTGGTAATCACCTTTCATTTTGACACAATATCGAATATTTTTGCAAACATTGTCCTATTTAATCGTAACAGAACTATTGAAAATATAAATTATAGTCTCAATATTTCAAATCAGAGTTTTCGTAGATGTTACTTGTCATGTGTCATTTAGCCAGTCAGTAGTAGCTGAATTTGAACTTGAATGCATCTGAATTCAATGCGTTGTCCAATGAACTACAAGCGCAGAAAATGATTTTAAAAGGGAATTCTTTAGGAGGAGCAGATTTAAATTATTCACCTCTATTCTTATAAATCTGTCTTCTTTCCCCTCTAATCTACTTTTCAGACTATTTATCTCAGATCTTGACGACCATTATCATTTACTCCAGAATTTTATTCAGTGAACTTATTTCTTCTCTCCTGATTGCAATTCTGCCTCTTGACTGAATTCTTTGTTACCCACTGAAAGGCTTGTTGATGTTTAAAATATACTTAAGAAAAAACAAATGCCTAAGTACAACACATTATTTCACCACAAACTCTTCTAACTACTCCCAAATCTCATTCCCTTTTCAGTTTGTTTCCCTATAGTATAAATTGCCAACTCTGTATTCACGTTCTCACTTTTAATATTCCCTAAACACTTGGGAATCTGATTTCTACTTTCAATATTCAAATAAAATCATAGTCTCCTCCCTGTTATTAGATATGCATTGTATTGGTCAGTTACATTCCTATCTTACCAGTGTGAAGCATTGGAGCCCATAGAATTTTTATCTTGAAGTAAATTTCTCTTTGCCCTTTCTTCTGCTAATCTTCATCTTTGCTCCTCTTTCTTAGTGTGTTAAATATTCTATTCTTTCAGGCTGTATTTCAGCAGGGGATCCTCCTAATCTTAGCTCTACTTTAAGTCTTAATAATTTCAGAAGTATAAAGGATATAAATTTAACAAAAAATTTGAAAAATGAATTAGCTGCATTTCTTTAAAATTACTGCATTTTGTGAATTTTAAATAATAAAAATCTTAACTTTTTCAGTTACTTTGAATGAAGTTGCAAGATATTCACTGAAACAAAAATATGTAATTACGTTTTTATTTTTCAAATTCACAAAACTATTTAAGTTTCATTCCCTCTGATTAAAGATGGAAAAGCTGACCAGATAGCATCTACGAGTTCCATCCCCACTGAATTATGTAGTTACCGTGACAGGACTCATCCACACATATGAAAATCAGCAACTCCCAAGTTCTAATTATTGTTTTTTCTCTCCAACCACTTCTCAAATCTGTTTCCCTTATTTCAGGTGAATTCAATAGAATTTAATTAGCCACCTTCTTCAAATCTAACATTTAATAAGCCACAGGTACAATAAATTGTTCTGTTTATACTATTGTATGTGCCACATTTTTCTATCGATAATCTGATGCTCTAATGCAGAGACTCGTAATATACTGCCTCAAAACATTAAATATAAGAACAGCCATGTAATCCAGCAATTCACTATAAATATCCACCCATGCGTGCTGCAGAAACACTAATTCAACAATGCATATGCACTCCTAAGTTATGAAAACCTAAATTCCATGGACAGATTAAGAAAGTGTAGTATATATGTACAATTTAATACTGTTCAGCAATAAAAACATGAACGCTTTGCCATGTGTGACAACACTAACAAAACTAGAAGGAGAGGATTATGCTAAGGAAAATAAGTCAGAAGGTGGAAGACAGATACCAGATGGTTTCACTCATATGTGGAATATAGAGAACAAAACAAAAGGAACATGCAAAATTAAAACAAAATAAACCATAGACATCTGACAGCAGAATAGAGGCTACCAGAAAAGGGAGGTGGGGGACCTCCCTGGTGGTGCAATGGGTTAAGTGGAACACTATGGAGCTATCCAGAGCCACTGCAGCATGAGTTCGATACCCCGCGGGGGAGGAGATTCCCACATGGCACAGCAGACCTCCCCTGCCTTGCCCGCTGCTCCCCTCAGCAGTGTACTTCAGTTGATCTGCCTGTTCTGCTCCCCACTCTGTCTCTGGTGAATCCTGTTACCACCAACACCTCTGGCCTACACCCCAGCTTGTATGCATAAATAAATAAATCTTAAAAATAAAAGGGAAGGGAGTGGGAAGCAAGGGGTATGGGTCCCTTGGGGTAGGTGTGGTGTAGTAATGTATATCTGAAGAGGTTTGAATTGATACCCCTAACTCACAAAAATACAGTAACATGATTCAATAATTTGAGGAATATTGGTTGAAGTAGTGAACATAAACATTTTATACCATATCACAACAACAACAAAAAAATCACAGTATAAAATTTGGAAGGAAGTGTAAGAATTCTAACAGTGTGCATTTTAGTAAAGCAGTCCATTTTGCTTAATAATTTGAATAAAACTTTTAAATGAATCCTTCAATAGCCTAATGATTTTCAGAAATTTTTAAAAATAATTAAATATTCTAGGCAGCATTTCTCTAGTGTTGAATAAATGTAATTTGAATTTAATAAACAAAGAGAAAGCAGAGCTCAATACGACATGTGTGGTCCACAGATTCTGCTCTGTCACTCTTTTTCCAGCGCCTTTGCAGCCCTGTGGCTGGGTGGGATTCTGATTGCCACTGATAGACTCCCCAATACTCAGTCATCCAACTAGATAAATTCAGGAATCTAGTTAGTTCTGTGACCTTCACTGTTAATGAATCCTGTAGGCTCATTAGTTGCAATTTGAAGCTTTTTAAAATTGATTGCCTTGAGTTTAATGAAGTTTTTGCTTGCTTGGAAATCAGAACAATGGTAAATACCTCAACAAACTCTTTCACAATCATTTATTGCAGGTTATTTGTGACCTTGAAGAGACATTTTCTTTTTTTCTATTGTTATGGCATGATTGTAAAAATGCATAGAATTGATTTTATTTTAATTTATAGAATCATAATTTTTAGAATGTATGCATTAGGAAACTTATTAGCAATCATGTAAATCAATAAAATACATTAAAAATCTCTTAACATTGTTTTTGTTCAGATTCATGAATTGAATTTATTGTTTGTTTAGCTTATTTGGCTGTATGACTATCATGTGGCTTCAGGCATAAGACCAACTACTCACACTATTTTTTTTAAGATTTATTTATTTATGCATACAAGCTGGGGTACAGGCCAGAGGTGTGGGGTGGTAAGAGGATTCACCAGAGACAGAATGGGGAGCAGAACATGCAGATCAACCGAAATAAACTGCTGAGGGGAGCAGCAGGCAAGGTAGGAGCGGTCTGCTGCACCATAATCTCACACTATTTTTTAAAAGAATATTACATTATAATTTATAAATATATATATATATATGATTAATAAGAATGTGAAAAGATTATTGAAATGTAGTGATATGTACAGTTAGAAGTTACTCCAGAGAAAGTGTGGACTTTGAATTTCCCTGTTTTAACTTCATACAGTTGTGTACAAAACCAGATCAAAATATTTCTCCATTTACTCAATGGCATAATTTGTCTTTATAATAATAATAAATGATGCCATTGTGATGCCATTTGAACAATGCGGGAATGTCTGAGTTAATCAGTGTATTTCAAAATTCACTCAAAATAAATTATTAGTATAGTTAAATAATTGATATAACAATCCACTTCCATTGATCAACTAGGAAGTTAATTTTATAAAGTCTTGAAATCTGGTTTATTTGAAAATTGGAATAAAAGTATCAAATTAACGAGACATTAATATCATAATAGAATGACTAGTTGAGGTTTTTTTTTTCCCCATGTTGACTCACTTATCCAAAGTCCTTTATGCTTTTCTTCAAATGGTCACGTGTTCTGTATACTTTTGGAAAATAATTTATCAAATACCATCACTTTTAATTACCAACCCTCCTATTAAAACACCAGCCCTTTAGAAAGGGTATATTTTTCCATAGAAAAGGTATATTTTTCCATATTTTTTTAATAGGGGGACTTCAGTGCTGCTCTACTTTGCCTTTTCATTGCAGCGAGAGGAAACTGAGTGTGAGTAGTCATCTACTCTGGGACAAAGAACTTTTGACTGATGTGGAAAGTGCCTTCAAACCTGTCCAAGTCTTCCATTGTTCTGTGTTAATCTCTGATTACTCCAGTCATCAAAACAGTTATAAATCCTGAGAGGAAGGAAGGTTCTTAGTATGTATGAACGTGATAAGAAAATCTGATTCTTTCCATGGTCAGTAGTCCCTCAAAAACTTTAAAAATATGATATGTGGCATTATTAAAAACAAACAACAAATTAAATTTAAAATTTTAATCCTTCATATAGGTTAAAATGATATAATGGCCTCCTAAAAAAGGCAAGCTATGAAATGAAATGAAAATCTGTGGTGAAATTTTGTTTTACATAACCATTTATTATTCAGTACTACATAGATATTTGGAATAAAGATTAATATATTCAGTTGTATTATTTTAATTAGTTCAAAAGAGAACTAATTAAGAGAATATCTGTAGCAAGAGAGAATGCCACCATAAAACATGCACTTTAATAACTGGTCTTCTGTGGTTAAAATGAGGTAAAAATAGTCATCCCTTGTATTTAAGTCAATAAATAAAATATAATGATAAAGTATGCAATGCTTGTGTTAAAAGTTAGATATAATTTAAATAGGAAACTGCTCTAGTAGCCATTTTATGCTAAAATAGCATTTGTTCTATTTCCTGCCACATGGACTCCATTTATCTTTACATAGTACTCTTTTTTTCTGCTATGACTTCATTTAAACACAATATCTAACCACCATAAGTAAAATATTTTCTTCTCCACAGTCATTTTCTATAGTGATATACTTCATCTTCGTGTTAGTGTTTATTGGACCTCAAATCAACTTTTTAAAATTCAGTTGTTCATAAAATAATATTATCTCTGCCTAAAACAGAAAGAGAAACATAAGCCCTGTAAATCAAAGAGTTTGTTTTTTTGGTTTACAGGAGATTCCCCAATGCCTAAAATAATATTAATCATAGAGTAATGACAATGAAGGGGAAAAAATGCATGGACTTATTCATGGAATTTCGTAGAATTCCATGTATTATCTGTTATAGGTCTTTTTGGTAACTGTATAATACACAAATTTAACAATGCAGCCTTACTAAGATGATACTAATTCCATCTCCAATGAAAAGAGGCTACAGAGATTTCTTTAGATAATACTTGTACTTAGTTTTTGTAATTGCTAAAGCAATAAACAAGTCTGCAGGAAAGGAGAAGGAAGGGATGGGAAAGGAAAATCTGACATATTAAAGAACTGACAGGAGTTAATGAATGTTTCAATTTGACAGTCAAATATTGTTTTTTACTTTGCCTTCTAGTGAGCTCACTACAGTTTCCAAAATTGTATTTAAAAAGATGTTGAATTAATTTCTTCCTGGACTATAAAACCCTGCTGTGTTCTTAGTTAATTTACTCAGCTCTTTTGTAATGAAGGCCAGGAGGCCTGTCTTTTAAATTTACATCTGCAAATTCTATAATTTCAAAAAGGTACTTAGACATAAGGAAAATTGCTTATTCATTCATTTACTTCAACCTAGCCTAAAGGAATGAAATTAATATTCTTATTTATTCTAAATTGCAATTTATAGTAAATAATAATAAGACATATAATAAGAATTTAACTTAATCTTACCATATTTTCCTTCCTCCCAAAATCTCATTTAGGTGAATTCACTTGTACAAATTCACTAAATAGTTTTTCACTACCAAACTTATCTCCTATTCTCTAACTGCAGGCCAGCATTTCATTTCCCCTATAATGCAATGCATGGGAAATCTGCAACTGTACCATGTTAAATTTCCATGCATTCAAAATCATAACTTTATCAACGTTTTTAAATATTCCTAATGTACCATGGTCATTGAAAGAAAGGAATATAAAGGTGTGGGAAAAAAACAAAGTAAAAACCATTTTAGTAAATTCTCTTTTCTTAAATCAGAATAATTCTGTCTGTCAGGTTAATTTAGTTCAGTCTATTTTATATATAAAATTAGATTATTTCCATTCTGTTACTCTTTTTTCTTACAAAATAGTTGATGTTTCCTAAAGCTATAGAAAATCATAGAAATTGGGGCCTCCCTGGTGGCGCAGCGGTTGAGTGCTGCGCTGTGGAGCTGTCTGCAGCGTGCGATGCGAGTTCAACGCCCAGCCGGGGAGAATCCCACATGGTGCGGCAGACCTCTCCTGCCTCGCCCGCTGCTCCCCTCAGCAGTGTATTTCTGATCTGCCTGTTCTGCTCCCCACTCTGTCTCTGGTGAACCCTCTCACCGCCCCACACCTCTGGCCTGTACCCCAGCTTGTATGTATAAATAAATAAATCTTTAAAAAAAAAAAGAAAGAAAATTATAGAAATTAAAATTATAGAAATAATTCATCCCTTTTTACAGTTTTAAAATCTTGACTTTTTCTTCTGAATTATCAGAATCAGTTAAATTTCCTTGACCAACATTTTTTATGAACTTAACAAAAAACTAGTGATTAAACTGCAGTAATTAATATGAAGCATTTGCTGCAAAGAAAATTCCATTCTAGTAGAAGTATAGACACGTAATATAGCCAGTATAGTATAAAGGAAGATATATGCTCATATTTCTAGGGCAGCAGAGGCAGAGAACTTAGTTACTGAAATAAGAATGAGAAAGTAAAGAGAGCAATAAGCCAAAGATAGAGTCCTGAAAAGCATATATTTTAATGTGCAAGAGGAAAGCAAAGAGCTCAAAGTCATTGAATAAATAATCATAGAGAAAATATGAGATAAATAGAAAAAGTTGCCATCAAAGTGAAGTAAGAGCTGTAATTAAGGAAGCTCAATAGTGTCAAATATTGTAGAGAAATTCTGTAAAATATTAGCTGTTTATAGGTTTAGCAATATAAATTCTATTGGTTGTTCTACTCCTCTGAATGTTGAAAACATCATAGAATAATTCTCATAATCATTAAAATAACCTGAGGTAAAACCTAATTTGTTCCCATTTACAAAGGAAGTAATGAGAGCACAGAGTAGTCAAACATACTTAAACTCACAAAGCTAATAAGCAGTGGAGTGAAATTTAAATTCAGTTAATTTAGCTCCAAAGCCTACAAAATTAAACCATGTATCACTAAACATGAATGTCATAAATAAAATTAATTTGAGGGTACATAATATCAATATTAATCCTAAATTATAAGTTTGTAGTTATATCAAAAACTATTTTAAAGGAGTGTATTGGTGTAAATCTGGGTTCTCCATAGAAATCAAAGTATATATGGAGAAGAAGAGATTATTAGAAGAAATTATCTCATCTCACATAACTATGTAGTCTTAAAAGTCTTACAATCTCTAGTCAATAAATTGGATACCCAGGAGAGTTGATATGTAGTTCCTGTACAAAGAATGGGTGATGATGCAAATTCAAAGTCTGAAATTGGCAGATTTACTGCAAAAATTGGGGTTGATATTTCAGTCTGAGTCTGAAGGGCAAAAAAAAGCCTCTATGTAATTTTAAAATAAATTATTTTGTATTTCCCTCCTGAAATGGTCTCCAAATTGCAATGAAAATACATACACAAATAGACACAAATTCCTTGACCTTCTCAGGGAGTCAAGTAGAAGGAATTTGTTCTCATGCGGCCTTTTTGTCTTATTCAGATCTTCTGTTGATTGAATGAGAGCAACTCACATTTAGGGATGAAATCATTTTTACTCATTCTACCAATTCAGTTGCTAATTTCATACCAAAACACTTTACAAACACTCGAAGAATAAAGTTTGATCAAATATCTGGGTACCTGTGGTCCAGTTAATCAAATACATGAAATTAGCATAACAAATCTAACCATATCAACTTGGCATCCATTTGCATCTTATTAATTTGCATCCATATGCAATCACCAAATAAACACAATGTCAAGCTCCTAACTCTGTCTGGCATGATATAATTATTCTGCACACAGCTGAAAATACACTAACACTGTCCCACAAAAGAGACAAGTAACCTTGATGATCTTGATGTTGCTCTTCTACATAATATCCTACAACTTAAATTCTGTGATGTGAAGTCAATACACCTTTTGTTACATAAGGGATTAGGAAGGAGAAAATAAAGACATTCACTACATACAACCACAAACATATTCATAACAAAAACAAAGAGGAAATACGCATGACAATTGTAGTCCTTATTTCCGTAACAGAAATGTAGTTACAGCTGGTATTTATGACTCTACCTTCTTCCACTACTTATTCTGCATTGTGTTTGTCTTCAGCAAGCAACTCAGCTCACCCTGGTTCCTTACATGGTGGAATGCCCTAAAACTTCATTCTGAAGCTCTGTCTGGGCCATTGGTAGCCACTCTGGATTAGGTTGTTGTTTTCAATTGACTGAAGTCACAGGGCATGGTGATACTAAAAGATGCTTGAAGAGAACGCCTGCATTCTGCATATTCCTTATCTCCTTAGTGGTATAGTAGAGCAGTTTCCTTGTGGTAGTCAGGATTAATCACCCAGTCAGCACAGTAACTCCCTTTGTGCGTACTGATTCATTGTTCTGGAGAACTCAAAGTGACTGACATAAGTTATTTAATTTCAGGCCACTGAAATCACTGTTGTGTGTCCAGGTGCAATCACCTCTTCTGGAGCTATACATTTAGGTTGGGAGAGATTAAGGTTTCAGGAACAGGAAGCAAAGGTCAGATTAGTGGACTTAAGTTAGCCTTGATTTGAGAAAGTTTATATTGCTGAACCCAAACATAATCTCCATCTTTGCCACATGGTCATTATGTTCATGAAACCATTGATTAGTAATAGAATGGTTGAGGAAATAGTTTTATCGGTATCTATAGAATTAGTATCTACTGAAGACGTGGAGGTCACTACAGTTTCCTCAAGCAAGTGTTAGTGTCTTCAGAGTTGGGTGCAGAATCCACTCTTATTTGGGGTAGGAAGTCCTCTTACACTGTAAAGGAGACACATCATAACTTAAGGCTTACTGCCTCCAGTTTCATCAGTGATTTCCCACACATCCCTTTCCTAAGCCAAGACGCCATTTCTCCCTAGTCAATGCCCTGATTTTAACAGCAGACACACCATGAGTCTGGGATTTAACTTGCATTATAATTTAGTCAGTCATGTTACAGAGAGGGAGCTCCATAAAAAAGGGGAGGTTCCATGTGTTCCCTGCTCCACTTAAGGAAGGGTGGAACTGAGTGCAAGAAGACTTAGAGAACACTGGGGGTGGGGAGGGAGGCACACAGTGGAGAAGACTTGAAAGAGAGACATGTAAAGAAAAAGTACATGATTGCTTCATGGCTTTGGACTTCCACCATGGACTTGGGGGACATGGAAGGTGAAACATGGAATCAAGACATGTAGAGACACTTAGAAGAGATGTGAGTGAGAGACGTGGGGGGTTGACAATGGCAATCTTTATCTTGATTTGTACTTTGATTTCTCCTTTGTCCCAGACTTATCTGGCCCTTTCAGCCCCTTTCCTGTAGTTCCCTGCCAGAAGGTGCTTTAGACTTGTGGCAAGTTTTTAGGCTTCAAACATTCTGCTATGGGCCAACCCTATTTGGCTGGGCATTTAACCATGAAGAGATGGAAAACTTTGTGTGTGTGTGTGTGTGTGTGTGTGTGTGTGTGTGTGTTTGGGGGGGGCTATTATTCTATTTCTATGCACATTAATCCTATTCAAGTTCCTTCACACTAAGAGTATGTTTTGTCTGTATGTAGCATATGGCAAAATCTATTTAGACCATGTAAGTTTAGAGCTCCCAGGATACCTTTCTATCTTCACACTAACATTACAGGTGATGCCATAGACTATCAGTGCACTCTTTGCTATATCCTTGAAATTCTGCTCTCCCAGAACCATCCTAGATACCAAATCTGTAATATCATAGTTCTGAGAAACATGATCAGTTGGATGTATATGAGTCTCTGTGTGTGCATATATCTCTGTCTCTACTTTGATCTAGTTCTAATCTCTATTTAATGGAATTGACTTCTTACAGATTATAGTGGTAGAAAAGCCCTCATATCTTCAACCTCCAAGGTAGAGGCCCAAAAGAACTAATGACTGAGTGTGAAAACCAGGAGAGCCAATGATGTAAGTTCTAGTCCGAAAGATTAAAAACTAAGAAGAGACATCTGGGTTGCTTCCATACCTTTGCTATTGTGAACAGTGCTGCAATGAACATACGGGTGGATGTATCCTTTTGGATCCAGAAGATGTGGTACATATACACAATGGAATACTATTCAGCATGGAAAGAAGATAAACACATGCAATTTGCAGCGACATGGATGGAATTAGAGGGGATCATACTCAGTGAAATAAGCCAGAAAGAAAGAGAAAAATATTGAATGGTTTCACTTATAACAGGACTATAGGGAGGCCGGGTGGGAGAGAGACAA